>RXPK01000598.1:0-242509 GCA_004143645.1 Protaetia brevitarsis
AGCGCATATCTTTCTAAATATTTATATGAAATTTGAGATTTTTGAATCTATTTAATTGTCAAATGACTAAATTGTTCTGGTTTTTAGAATGTATAACGTCATAACGAAAAGTTGAAACATACATAGGTTGTCTAAAGGCAAGAACTTGTTTTTTCCACTCACATCAAGTTAATAACAATAATTCTGGCATTTTTAAGGCTACGAAGGTTTTCAATAATCACTATTTTTATTGAAGTGTTTAAAATAAAAACAACGTATTTATTATCATTTTATTTGGATAGCAATAAAATGAAAATATCATTTTTAAGTCTAGGCTTGTTGGTGCCGTTTAAACCTATGGCTTTTTTATTCTCGTAGTGGCGCTCTCGTGCGTTTCTGGGCCTCTAAAACAATGCCAATTGTATTAGATCAACCATGAATAAAACATCGTACACTTATCAACACTACAATACATTTGGAGCATTAGAATAATTGGAGGTAGCTACTTCTATACTTAATTTTTACTTTATTTCATAATATTTGAAAACATTCTCGTAGCAACAATAAAACAACACAACGTATTCTACCCTATTGAGGTATTTGAGCTTATCTACGAGTTTATCTGTAAGCGATTAATGCATAAATCTACAATTATATTATTAAAATTTGTTCATAGCGATATTGAGCATTCCAATATCTTATAATTGCCATGACATGTTCAAGTTTTGCTTACCTGTAGTCACCACAAAACACACCCGCAACAATTAATTACACGACCCTAATCTGCCCTATCGTATACTATTATACTTAACATGTAAGGACAAACATGAAACGTGATGATACGCACGGCGGTGTGGATTTCTATGTACCTAATCCATAGACGCATAACAATACTAATCATATAACCGGCACCGTAATGAATAGGGTGTTGTGTTGACGTTGCACTTGCAATATTACAAATAATAATTACAACGCATATATATTATAAAAGTTGCGCGCTCATTAATACTAATTATCATATTAGATAATATTTTATTTATCTTAATTATATTAAATAGGTACATACCACTTATATGTTGCATATTTTCCCATTTTTATTTATGTCCTACGCACAAATGTCAAAAGCAAATTTCAATTTTTTTTTTATATGAAAAATTTACAGAAATACAAGCAAATATTCTTGCAGAGTTTGTAAAATATATTGAGAAACCATTTGCATAAAAATTATTGATTTGCAATACCATATATTTTTTTTAATGTTTTTTATGATATTATATAATATTCAAGAAGATTTAATATTTTTAATATTTATAAAATATGAAATAAATATAGTTGTCACTGGGGCATAACTTTCAGCGCTTTTGACCACCTATCTCGAACGGTTGAGATTGGACCTATGCTGGACTGGAAGTTTTTGCTAATTTTGATACAGGAATGACCCTATGAAGTTATGCAACTCAACGGCGAGACACCTTGTATAGCTCTTGAAGAAGTGACCTGTTATTAGTTATGAATAAGACTGTTTCTTTACGTTGGCAGCTACACTTGCTTTCGGGCTACTTTTAGTTAGCAGGCTAAAAAAGCACTGGATCATTTAGTTTAAATGAAGAGTGGAAAACTTACGTTTAAACAATTCATGTGCGAAGACAACCAAAGAAAGATTATACCCTAAGACCAATATAGAATTACTTTTAAAAGGTCTGCGAACTGAACCGGAAGTATCTCCTTTTTTTATTAATAGCCCTGTTGGGTTTACGGTTCTGCTTATTTGCAACCCTTGTTTATTGCGAAAAAAAAAAAAATAGCTATTTTCGTCGCGTCGATTCTATTTATTTTCGATAGGAGGATATTATTGTTTGAAATGTTTTATTTTTATCTCAATAGCAAGATGTTTCTGCAATTTTTATTATCAATTTTTGTCTCTTTTTACTAAAAAACGAAAAGACAATACTAAAGACCATAATCACGAAAAAAAATGGCATTGAATAACAGGCTGCTCTACACACGTTCTTTTTAATCTCTTTTTACTTTAAATGTATCGTTTGAAATGGTTTTTTTAAAATACTGACTGTAAGTTTGCATGAAGCCAGAAATGCGAAAGTTTTTACTTGCATAATATCTTCAAAAGAGAGTTGCAAAATTAGTGTAATAGTATTTTCCACTGGTATTCGGCGAAAGTATGCGTTTTTCTATCCTCTTTACGATGATGAAAGTCGAGTTTTGAGAGGAACAATTTAGGAATTTCCAACCGGATGGGTAACTGAAAACCGTCCCGCATATTTGGCGAGGTCAGACGGGCCGGTAAATATTCGGACGAAACGTTTATATTATTTATGCATAGCAGTTAGGAAAAATAAACTTTGCGCGGTTTTTGAGACTTAATATTAAAGTAATATGAAAACAACAAAATTCGTACGGTTGTTGTATTATTCTAAAATTATTTAAGAGGATATTGATTTAACAGGAATTAAGTCTCATGACAATTCCTCAATTCTCCTTTCTGTTTTAGATCATGATTGTAAAGTGAATATAATAATAATATTTACCATATTTTCTAATTGTGAAGCGCAGATTCAGAAGTTTTCCGGCAAATTTTCAATTTTTTTTTTAAATCTTGAATCTGTTTAAACCCGTTCACACCTTTCCAGAAAGAGAGGTTAACATATTTAGATGGTTTTGTATGTAAATGGGACTACAAGGTTGGGCGCCCAACGTGGGGCTTATTTTATTATTCATTGCATTATATATTAATTTTTAGTAAAGAATATAGAACAGGACTTCTTTGGGAATTAAAATTTCACAATGTTGATACAATAAGGACTAAACTTGACCAACCCCTCAAGAACGCGATGAATTCTAATTGCGGATAGCTAGCGCGTTTTTTTCAATGAGAAAGTCCATATCACTGGAAAGGACGACATTCACTAGGATCCAGATGTCAAAGTAGGAGAATAAAAGTAACAACTTATAATATTTATTAATTCTGGAGCATAAGTTCATAGTTTTCCGGCTAATTTAAGATTTTTTTTTGCGAATCCTGATTTAAAATTTAGTAATACACCATCTAAAAAATCCACATCTAGAGCTCAATCCTTGAGGTTAAGGGGAACGAAACACACACGGTAGATCCTGAATTCTCGTTTACTTATCTAGGCGATTTTATGAATTTAATCACTAAATTTTGGCGCCCAACGTGGGGGCATATCATTTATTATACAAATTATACTTATCTATTAAAGGATATTACTTATTTTCCAATAGATAGTCATTCTTATTTTGAGTTAGGACGATAATTCCGACTAAGAAGATTTAATAATTTTTTAGAATGCTTTGATTTAGTAAAGCCATTTAATGGAAACATTATTATTCTAAAGTATTCCAATGAACGCATATATGTTAAGGTTAGATAAGAGTAAAAAACTCGTTCTCTTTCGTTCATTTAATATTTAATATATGATGAAGAATTGATTCTTAATGATCATATATAAATATTAAAAAATTGAACGAAAGAACGAGTTTTTTACTCTTATCTAACCTTTTACACCAATGAAACAACTGCTAGTTCGAAACAGCTTAAAAATCGCTCTTTCTTTTAGGCCTGCCCCAAGGTCAAAATTTCACATATTTAGACGATATTGTATGTAATGGTGACTAAAGAGGATACAATTAGAAAATTTAATTGATTTAAGATCATCTACTAATTGATTATTAAATTTTGGCGCCCAACGAGGTCCTATTTTATTATTCACTTCGTCATTTATTTCTAATAAAGGATACTATTTATTTTTTCCAATGGATAGTCATCCTTATTTTGCGTTTGGACGATATTCCGACTAAGTTTAATAATATTTTTGAATTATAACTAACCTTTTCTTGTTTGTCCGACGTAGCACTGTGTGCATTGGCATGTTTATCTTGTAGATCCTTCTGTGCGCCCCTTGGTATCTTATCCTTTGCGGTCGGTAGATACTGCTGGATCGACGTTGCAGTCCCGAAGCGTACTTGTACGTTACATTTCTTTCAAAATTCGGTCTACCTTTTTCGGTGGACTCCTGCAAAGGCATAGATTCCCAGGGGGCGCACAGAAGGTATCTACAAGATAAACATGCGCATGCGGCAGTGCTACGTCGGACAAACAGGAAGAGCCATCGCCCATAAGAATAAAAGAACACGAAGAGGGACGCAAGTATTAAGAAGGATGAGCAACCAGCGGTGGGCGGAACAATGCACGGCACCGGACACAAAATGGATTTCCGAGAATGTAAGTAATAACTACCACAAAGAACGTACGGGAAAAGACTCATCAGGGAAGCCATAGAAATAGAGAAGAATAAAACCGTTTAACAGAGAAGAAGGTACACCTTAGCAACACGTGGAAGAGCCTACTACGAACCGTCACGGTCAATGGAGTGGAAACTTACACGGTTTGGATGCACCAGGGGCGTATATAAGAAGATGTCGGACCATGGAGAATCAGTTTAGTTATCCTGAAGAAGCTGTCAGTATGAACAGCGGAAACGTCGAGCGAGGTTTTGACACACGGCGAAACCCGCAAGAAGCTGTTAGTTATTAGTTACCGGCGCGTGAAAGCCTACGCAGTGTTAATATTTTGTAATGTTTACAAAGCATAATGGGAACAACTTTTAGTCGAAAGAGCGAAGTTTAATCATTAGTATTAAAGTTTTGAAGGTGGTAATGTCTAAAACATTAAGTATTGTAATCCATCATAATGAAATTCATCCTTAGAAACGTTTGCTAAAGTAGGAGAGGCATCTGCGCAAAAATCTTTTACTTTAACTTCACATAATTTCTTTCACAAAATTCACACGCATTCTAGTGTATATCCTTAGTTAAATAAAACCGACGATTTTTCTTTTTCAGGTTTAAACTTTTCACGCAATACCTTGTCGTGTATGTCAACTACGTCCCCCATCATCCCCCCAACAAAACACCATAATTTTTACACGGAGAGCCGAGCATTAGAGTCATTTTATCAATCAAAATTGCAATTTTCCGTTTCGAACGTTGCGTGGCTTGTCTGACGGCGCCAGCAACGTTCCTACGTATACATATGTATAGTGACTCCAGTAAATTATGTTCCGGACGGGCGTCATAAATATACCGTAATAACGGGCGGGGGCACAAGCTAAAAACAACCACCCTCTCTACGTAGTCGCATGGTAGTCCATCCTACGCACACGTATTTGCCCTAATTCGCAAGGGTGTTTCGATGTAGATTATAATAAAGATCGTTTGAACGCTCGAGGGTAATGCTGGATGTAGCGTTCTAATGGAGACAGCTAAGATAAGCGATGTGTTTATGAATAATTTGTGTACGGTACTTCACGTGAATGTTTACAAGTAATTTTATTGTTAGGTTAATGCATAAGTTGGAAGAAATATGGGTCTCGGTTCTTAGGGTAGAAATTTAGTAAATAGGTAGTATGGTTTCTTACTGTTACTAGGGGTTTTAGCAGCTACTGTAGCCGACCTAATCCGAGTTGACCGGCAAGGGCTTCCACTGCTGACGACCTTACAGGTAGTTGTTCTGGTGGAGCGTCTACAAACCGCTTTATATTCCCTTGACAAATGGTGTAAACAAAAGTGACTATCAGTCAATGCTCAGAAAACGCATGTTGCCATATTTACAGAAGACCTACAACCACTAATGATAGGAGGTGAAAGATTTCACATGTCAAAGAGACGAAATACCTCGGGTATGGTTTGTTCAAAGATTTACATAGATCCCACATATCCAAAATAAAACCACTAAAGCCACTATCGCCCTAGGTAGGTGCAGGTGGCTTTGTGGAAGAATACAAGGGTGTTCCAAGCTGAAGTTGCTGCAATTACATTATGTCAGAGAAATGAAACATGGACCGAACCAGGTAAGAGCGCCGCTATCTTTTCTGACAGCTAGTCCACACTTAAAGCTATTAGTTCTCTAAGTGTGGACTCTAAGCTGATTTGGGACTGCACAAGCGCTCTAAATAAGATAGGCACCCAAAGGGTTAGTTTCCTCCATAATCAAACATTCTTTTCTTTTTTCTGGCGAATATCTGGAAGAACTGGATTACATCTAAAATATCTGCCATCGTCTTTACTGAATTACTGTTTCAAAATTTTTGGGTTATATTTGTTAAAAATAAAAGCAAGAATTAGAATACAATGACATACGAATCTACATTTTGCTGTGAACAGGATGGTCCAAGCAGAGAATAAAGGAAATAAAAAAGACAAAAATTTAATTTAGCTAGCTCAGCAAAATGAATTTAAATTCTTTAGAGATTCTAAAATCTCAGGGATTTCTTTAAAAATTAAAAGTGGGCTTAATGATAAATTTACTTTCTTTAAAAATCCGCCCAAAATTGAAATGGAGCGAATTAAAAATAAAAGAACTAATTAGGTGATACTAATTAATAACTTTATTGAAAAAGAAAAAAAAAAAAAACACATTTGGTAACAATTAACAGGGTTAAAAAAAACCGTGGACTGAAGGTCCTGGATAAACAACCTGCGTGAAACTAAAATTAAAGAAGGACAATTAAATCCTTCAGCAAACAAAATGGTGAATTCGTTCTAGAAGGAATTTCAATACAAAAAAAAAAATTAAACTTCCACGTGGTTTCAAAAATCTAAAGCAAACTAAAATTTAATTCAAATAACGTGGGAAAACAGAGCAAATTAAAAAAAAAGGAATATAAAACAAGCTCTCAGCTTCACTTCACCTTCCCCGAGGTGATAAAAATTTAAAATTAAATTAATAATACAAAAAAAACGGGAAATTTAAACTCTACACGCGCTTTCTTCTAAACCGAATATTAATAAACAAAAACTTACTTAAATTGTGCACAAAATAAAGAAGAGAAGTCTGAATACTGATTAAAATTAAATATATACCGAAACAAATTGAAAAATTCGTAAAAAATGGGCAACATGAAAGATCTCAAATTTTTACAACTATAAACTCCCGTCACTATTCAGACTCTGAGCCCTAACGTCGCCTTCTCACGGGTATATACAAAACAGCTGATTGCGCGCGCTCTGCAACGGCCGCAAAACAAACAAAGAAATCGCTCTTATAGAAGGACATAAACAAGATAAACTAATGCTAAACATATAATCAAAGAAAATGAACTAACTAACTGAACAATTAATTATCCAACAAAACTACGAAATTCAAAGTAAAAAGTAAAATTAGTGAGAATTTGCGCGGCGTCAAAGCCAAAACATGACCTTGGAAATAAAACAGCAAAGAGTTTCACACACCGGGGAGACATACCACAGCACATCTCCCAATTCTTAAGGGGAAAACGAAAGTTTCGGAGAAAACAGAGTGTTTCTCCTTAAAAATTGTCCGCACACGGAAAAAAAAAACAAAGTCAATAGTGTCTCGCACAAAACAAACAAAACAGTAATCTCCGCACACAGGGGTGAAAACGTCACTCACGGGTGATGACCTACCCGGGTCGTGGTGTGGAAGTTGTGGAGTTGCTGAAATGTGGTAACGCCGCCTTGTTCTGCATACATCCAACGAATGAAGTTCATTAAGTGACTCCATCAAAAAACTCTAGCCACTCTATAACGGTCCCACGAACGGTTAGTTCAAGTTTTTGGCAGAGCTGCCGATCACGTCTGGCCACACGGTACCGACGAACTAGGACAGCATCACCGACTTCGAACCGAGTACGCTTGACGACCTTCGCGTTCTCTCTGACGAACGGTAAACGATCTCCACGGAGCTGCAGTTTCCTTCTGGCTTCATCAGTGCGAGCCTCGAGGTAACATCCTCTTTCTAAAAGATTCCAGGGACGGCTGGGCATCCTTCCATACATCAACGTAAAAGGACATTCCTCCGTGGTGGTGTTAGGAGTTTGATTGATCCAATCTTCGATGTTCTGGACATGACGAACCCAGTCGGTGGTGGCGTTGGTGAGTCTGCATTCGAGGAACTTCACGACTTTTTGGATGTTAGTCTCTCGCAAGGATTTCCACAAGGATGACGTATTGAACAGAAAGACACTCTTATGTCACGCTCTAACATGGGTGTCAGTAAAACGATGAGTATTAAAATATGTCGCATTGTCGGCTAGATGCGTCGCATCTTACCTTGATGCATGATAAAGTTATCAATACATCTAATAGCAGTATCAGTATTATAATATCTAGTGGGAAAAAAGTCTTACAAATTTAGTAAACACATCACCATCACAAAAATGTTCCGGTATCCAAATGATCCAGGAATTAAATTTTCCAAGAAAATCGATGGCAATCTAGGTCGAGTTTGTTGTCCACAACGATGCTCTTGATAACATTTGACAAGTTCGGTTCTTTCGTTTTTCCCAGTTGACACTGGAAGACATGAGCGTACAATGTCCTTGGCGATGTTCTTGTCTCTGACAGCGAGAAAGCTTCTCTGAACGTGAGCCAAACTTGTGACCTCCAATGTGTCCAAGGATTCATGAATCAGTAACATTGCTTGACGAGCATACACTTCAGTTAATACAACGTTGAATTGATCACGTAACCTCTTCATTAAAACGCCATCTCTGATCACATACTCTTTATTAACATCTTTGTGAACTAATGCCTCTCGTATACCATTGAAACAGTCATCTTGTTGAATCTCATTTATTCTTGACAAAGTCAAACAACCCCTCGGCTTCATACATATTATATGTATTTAACTCAACATGGTTAAAATGGCTTTTTTAACTGTGCATACGAGATAATGCATCAGGCTGTTACATTAAGTTCTCCTTTTTTATGTCGAATTTCAAAAACATACTCGGAAAGTAGCAGTGACCAACGATAAATGCGGTTGTTTCGAAAACCTTGTTGACATTAACGAGGTGAGGGCAGAACATGATCAGATTCTTACAATAAATTTTCTTACCAAGCAAATAAAATCTTAATTTGCTTATTGCATAGACAACGGCTAGCATCTCTTTTCGTGAAACAGTGTATCTTATCTCATAGCTCTTAAGGATTCTGGAAATAAAACAAATTGGTTCCTCTCCACTTTGCCAATTTGATTTAAGACACCACTATGGCTGTGTCACTGGCATCGACACGTACCAAAAATTCCTTATTAAAATCTGGTAACAGTAAACATAACGACTTGTGAAATTCTGACTTTACATTTTCAAAACGCAAGCTATTCTCTCAGCTGTCCAACTGAATTTCTCATTCTTACGCAACAATTGGAATAAAGGTGCACTGATGTGTGCTAATCTTGGTACAGATCTCTTATAATGATTTATTATTCCTAAAAATCCTCTCAACAACTTAACACTACTAGGTCTAGGGGTACTTCTTAATGACTTCTAGCCTAGATACATCTACTTCTCACATGATTCTGTGATAAATCATACCCAAAAACTTTACTTCACGTTTCATAAATTACACTTCCGAAGGTTCACTTTCAGACCATTCATGGGCAAGAAACCTCAATAACTTTAGTAAATGTAAAAAATGCTCATCTAAACTTTGCTAAAAATTAAAATATCATCAATATAATGTGCTACAATGAATTAAATGGTTCTAAATTTGTTGCATAGCGCGTATCAAGGCGGCAGCCGAACTACTCAAACCATAAGGTACAACCTTAACTGATAAAATTACCATCAACCATAAACCACAAAATCTTCTAGATGCCTTGTCCAAAGGTACCAACCAAAAAGAGCTCTTAAGATCTAGTTTCGTAAAATAATTTGCATTTGTACACCTTGCTAATAACGTTTCCACCGTGATCGGTGTCTCAAACTGCGGACGAGTGCGCTCATTAAGACGTCGAGCGTCTAGACACAAACGAATGTCTCCATCCTTCTTCTTCACAACGACCAAAGGATTGATATACTTAGTAACGCCACGCTCAATCACACCATCTCGAAGCATCTGGGAAACTTCCTCTCTTACTTTCTCCTGCATGGCCTTGGGAATGGGATAATTCTTGATCTTGTAAGGCTTTGACTCATCCACCTCAAGAGAGTGCTCATAATTAACAGCAAAACTAGGGAATTTATCTACTAGGGATACATACTGCTTCAAAATTTCTTTAACTTCCGATTCAAACTTCACATCACAATTAATTTCAATTTCATCAACATCATCTGGGGATTCTATCTGGGAATTATTTACTTCAACTAACTCTAACTCTGACTCTCCAATAACTTTACCTCCTTATCCTCTTCAGATAAAACTACACCTTGTACATCATCACTTTCAACACTTTTCCGTAACTCTGTATAACCTTCTTAAAACTATCACTCTTTTCTCTCATTTCATTCATTTTCATTTTCCTTTTCTCTGCTTATATTAATTAACTACTTTCTCCTCATCAGGAGTCTCAGAACACCAATTAAATCTCTCCCCTTCTATCTGAACAAATTTCCTTTCTACATCTATAATTGCTTTCATTTTATCTAGTAAATCAATCCCAATTATTCCGTGTCTGCGTAATCCTCTTACAGAAATAAATTCTCCCAGAAATTTAAAATTGTGAAGTTTATATTCAGTAACAAAAATTTTATTAATAACAGCAATCACTTTCTTTGTAGCTGATACTATTGTGATTTTTCGAGTTGGAATGAATTTCCCTTAAATTCTCTCTTTCTATACTTTTATAACTTCCTCATCCAAAATGAAGCTCACTTCCGAATCAACAAGACATTTATAATCATTATTCCCAAATCTAACATTAATATGTGGCAATTCTAAATTCATAGATCTTATCGTCTCATTCCGCATCATGGTGTACAATTTAATCTTTTTGGTTGGTTCAATTAAAAATCCTTCCCTCGAGCTTCATCCACTAATTCATCCGCCCTTGATACCGCTTTTTCCGCTTTAAAAGATACCCTTGTGTCTTTTGGTATAGTACCAGTATTGTTTGACAATTGACTTTTAATCTCTACATTATTAACATTACAATTTGTAGACCCTTGCCCTGGTCTTCTGCTATAATCTCTGTCAGCTGACTTAAAATAATTATTGACATAGTGTGGGGAAGCCACTTGATTTGTGTTTGACCTTGTCTGATCACCTGAACGACGGTCATTTATTAGCTGAGGCACGTTCACTCTATCATTGTTTGAACTCTGACGTTCACCATTTCTACGATTAATACCCTGACTCCTGTTGGCATAGGGAGCTGGTCTCGGCGTTACGTTAAACCGTGAAGACTGTTGACGTTTGAATCCGTCACTTTGCGAACTAACAAATGCCTGATTTTGGTTGACATTATTTTCAGGTCTTCGCGTATTCCAAGAATTGACATTGCTTTGTTCCGCATAGTCTAATCTCTTAATTAGTTCCAAAAACTGGCTAATAGAGGTTATATTCTGCATCGCAACAGCTTGCGTGACCTCAGGTTCAAAATGCCTGGACAATTGAGTGATTAAATCTGATTCTAATATTGAAGGTGATAAATATTTAAGGACATTGATCTTTTTTATGACATACACTTCTCTACTGTCTAAACCACTTTTCTATATGCGCCTAAGAATAAATTTGTTCTCACCCTTAGCTGTATTGACTGACTCCAATATTGGCGCTCAAATGCTTCCTTGAACTGCTCCCATGTGGTTATATCATCTGCGACAAATTCAAACCATGTCCGAGCTTCATCCTTCATGCAACTCCTGGCAACTTGCCAATTTATTCCGGTCTCCAGGAATGGACTCTACAAAATCATTCAGGTTTCTCAGAAAAGCCATCGGATTGTGAGTTGCTAAACCGTAAAATTTCGGTAGCTGCTCCACTTGCACAGGCAATGAAAAATTGAGACTATTGTAAGGTTGAAAATTACTTGGAACTTCTTTCATTCTGAATATCTTTTTTGAAATTTCCTCTTTCTGCTTTTTCCACACTTTCTGCTATTTCTCTTTCATCTCACATTCTATAGCCTTTACTTTATCCTCAACCATACTCTCACTCTCATCCCCCTTTATTCTTCATCTTGCTAATCTCTTGATGACAAAATTCTATCGCAATTTGATTTGACGTGCTTCTTACTGTGTTATCTAAAACTTTACTTTCTACTTCTTTAACATTCTTATCAATTCTGTCAACCTCGACTTTACTACCAACTACAATTTCCTCTAATCTTTTTAAACAATCATTTTGCTTCTGCATCATTTCTCTCATCATTGCCATCATGTCATTCATACTCTTAATACTTTCCTTTGAATTTTCCGCCTCGTCTTTCTGCATACGCACATCCTCCATCCTTTCCTTGTCCTCAACTTCCGAATCTCCCATTGACGATTTGTTTGTTCCTGCCACATCCGACTCATCCTCACTGCCAATAGTTCTTGGATTCCGCCACGTCTGGTCTTTCGGAACGTAGACTTCCTGTTGTGTGGTGAGCTTGTCCATATTCATTCCAGCAGCGGTGTATATAAAAAGTTTTTAAACACACGAAAAAAAAAAATCAGTTTTGTCTGAGCAACGCGAAATTCTCACAAATTCAAACACGGGATCCTAATCTTACTAATTACAATTACAATAATATCGCGCCGCACGTTGGGATTGCCAAAAATTATGCTGTGAACAGATGGTCAAGCATATAAGTAAAGGGAAAATAAAAAAAGACAAAATTAATTTAGCTAGCTCAGCAAAATGAATTTAAATTCTTTTAGAGATTCTAAAATCTCAGGGAAATTTCTTTAAAAATTAAAAGTGGGCTTATGATAAATTTACTTTCTTTAAAATCCCCAAAAATTGAAATGGCAGAATTAAAAATAAAAGAACTAATTAAGGTGATACTAATTAATACTTTATTGAAAAGAAAAAAAAAAAAAAAAAAACACATTTGGTAACAATTAACAGGGTTAAAAAAAAACCGTGGACTGAAGGTCCTGGATTAAAACAAACCCTGCGTGAAACTAAAATTAAAACAAGGACAATTCAAATCCTTCAGCAAACAAAATGGTGAATTCGTTCTAGAAGGAATTTCAATACAAAAAAAAAATAACTCCACGTGGTTTCAAAAATTCAAAGCAAACTAAAAATTTAATTCAAATAACGTGGAGAAACAAGCAAAATTAAAAAAAATGAAATATAAAACAAGCTCTCAGCTTCACTTCACCTTCCCCGAGGTGATAAAATTAAAATTAAATTAATAACTACAAAAAAAAAACGGAAAATTTAAACTCTACACGCGCTTTCTTCTAAACCGAATATTAATAAACAAAAACTTACTTAAATTGTGCACAAAATAAGAAGAGAAGTCTGAATACTGATTAAAAATTAAAATAAACCGAAACAAATGAAAAATCGTAAAAATGGGCAAAATGAAAGATCTCAAAATTTTACAACTATAAACTCCCGTCACTATTCAGACTCTGAGCCCTAACGTCGCCTCTCACGGGTATATACAAAACAGCTGATTGCGCGCGCTCTGCAACGGCCGCAAACAAACAAAGAAATCGCCTTATAAGAAGGACATAAACAAGATAAACTAATGCTAAACATATAATCAAAGAAAAATGAACTAACTAACTGAACAATTAATTATCCAACAAAACTACTAAATTCAAAGTAAAAAGTAAAATTAGTGAGAATTTGCGCGCGTCAAAGCCAAAACATGACCTTGGAAATAAAACAGCAAAGAGTTCACACAACCGGGGAGACATACCACAGCAATATGTTACGATGACAATTGGTGTTCGCTCTTAACCTCTATGCTTAACTAATAATTTAAATTATAGTAATCTCGTGCAAATGAAAAGTTAAAATAATTATGATGGTATTTACGAAATATAAATTTGGAATCTTAATCTAAGTTAGTAATTTTGGCTTGAAGGTCTTTATCACGTGATAGGATTATAAAAATAACTTAAAATTTTAATATCATACAAGAAAAGAAAACAATAAGATAAAATATAAAACTTAGCTGGTAACTTTGGCGGGTATCTCTGGGAGGGTCACGCTAGGGTTGTTGTGGGCGTGGTCCCAATTGCTACCCTGTACGCGAGGTTGCAGTGCAGGTAAAATTCAACGATCAGGATTTGGTCTCTCAAATTAGGTACTTCTTTCACCCTCTAGGTTTAAATCAAAGCAAAATAGGTCCTCAGACAGGACCGGATTACCAAAACTGATAAAATTAACAACACAAGAAGTCCGCTTACCAGTGATCTAAAGATGACGCCATTAAACTAAATGAATGCCGGCTTGACGCTACTATTGTAAACCCTTTACAGGAAGAATCGATGCAATTAAATACTTCTGCTAGCAGCCCCAGGTAAAACGGAAAATACACTCGATATTGGAGGTTCCTCACGTGACAATATCCCACAACAAACATAGTAACTAAATAGAATTTGCACGGAGCAACTTGAACAGCGCGTGTGATGGTGATACGAAGCCTATGTGTCTCCCTTGCTTAGCCAGAGGGCCGGAAGCGGGAAATGCAACGTTAATCAAATAAGTCACTGACATATTAACAATGCGGAGTAATTTACGCAAAAGGAAAGGTTTTAATGAATGAAACTTGATTTAATCATTGAATAATGAAAAGCTATTTTAACTGACAATGAATTACTAATTAATTTGGAAATAAATAACGAAAAATGAGACATTACTTCTGACTATCACGTTAAAGACGCGTTGGAACGAGCAAAGAGTACGAAACTTAGCTGCTAGATGGCGTTACAGGGTCTAATTCTTAATTTAATGAAACAAATAATCTTTAAATAAAATCCATAAATGAAACGATTACAATCCAACGATACTTCTTCTCCTCTCTCTTAGGATGACCGCCTCTGTTGCATCCATTCACTTATTCTACTGAGGCATTCGTTGGTGTTTGCCACAAGCGTGTCGCGATGGTAGTTGTGGCTTCCATCGTGAGCTCGATGCCAAGGGCATCATCATATACAGGGTGATTCATTTTTTTTCCCGGAAACTTAAACAATACTTTAAACGATTTGCTTAAGGGGTCGGTGCTTATTGTTATTTAATAGGAAAAACCGTATTCTTTATTTTCCTTTTCTTTCCCCCCCCCCCCCAGCTGTTAATTGACGTATTGTCATTTTCCTTTTTTTAATATGTACATAAGCACATCCAGTTTAATTAAGACTGACAATTTTTCAAAATTTTATTCGGTAGGGCCAGAAAAAAAAATTGAATTTGGAAAAGAAAACATCTATTTTTGAAGTTTTGTAACTTCTTCTTTTCAAGAAATTTCTTTAAATCCTCAGCAATAAATTACCTTTAGATATCAAGTAACAAGTACGGAAAATTTGAGTCGATTTGATCGAGTGGTTTCAAAAAAAAAAAAGAAACATAAAGAATACAGTTTTTCATAGTTAATAATAATGAGCACCGACCCCCTTGAGGATGTACTACTTCACTGGAGAACTGGCAGCTGGATTCAATTCGATGGTGCACCAGCTCATTATGGTTTAATAGTAAGACAATGGTTATATACTAATTATCCACAACGTTGGATTGGGCGTTTGGGACCAGTGCTGTGGGGGGTACGCTAAAAAATAAAGTGCATGCGACCCCATATCAATACACAAGAACAGTAAATTTTAAGAATTGAAGAAGCTTGTAATGAAATGCGACAACATCCATTACAAATAACCCGCGCAATTGATTCACTGGTTCGCCATTGTAGAAAATGTGTTAAGTTAATGGATTTCATTTTGACCATCTTTAAAACTAAGATTTTAGCAATTTTTTTTTGCTAAATATTCATGTTATTTTTGTCATGTTAACAATTTTCACATTTAATAAGCCTGATTTGATGATAATAATTATTAATTTTTTCCCCGATTTCTCCGCAATGGCGTCTGCGCTCGCTGTAATAAAAAACCTTTAACAAGCTGTAACTCGAAAACGAAACATTTTTGGATATATGTTTATATAGAGTTTTTACACCAGTATGCTGGGTAGAATACCCAGTTTAAGTTTCCCGAAAAAAAATGAATCACCCTGTATAATGCTATGTAATACTTGAGCGAGCAGTGAATAGATTTGTAAATATTTTTTTGCTGGTAGATCGGTTTTATACCTTTTCGGCCGCATGTTTCACAAAACCTTTCGGATTATTTGTCACGCAAAAAGTTTATATACAATGCTTCTTAAGGCCTCTTTCGGACGAGGCGATTAGTACGAACGGTTGTCAAGGGGCAAACTGATATAGCAAATGATTGTAAACTCCGTGAATCTAGAAAGGGTTCATAGCAGTATGTTCCTTGACAACCGTTTATTCAACTAGTGGATTATGAAAGCTCTTATTTACGCATTACTCGACCGTATTCTATCTCACTTCAACTAGTTTGTTGATACTTAATAAAATATGGACGTATAGCTACGACTTATGGTATTACTTCTATCTCGCTTCTGTATATGAATGCTTCCAATTTTTTGAAACTACGCTTGTCTTTACTTTACCGACCAGTTAATGACGTAACTACAAACATTCATGATTTGGTCTGTATGTATATACATATAAAACATTAATCAACACATATACAGTGACCAATAAGCAAACCGCACAACTATATGTTTATGTATTTTTTTTAATTGAAGAATTAACTTGGTACTGTAGATTTTCACCAAGAGTGCCCAAAGAACTCATTTATAGGGTACATAGCCCTCTCCGTGAGCAAGAACTTGATTTATGTTTCATCGGAGAGAGCATTGTAAAATCTACACGCATTCTACTGCGCCTGTCTTTGATACACAGCTGTCGAGTGCTTTTCCAAAAATAACGTGTGATCCTTATGCCGTGTCTCATTATGGTAGCTGGAACTCGGAAATTTAGTTTTATTGGAATACCCATATATCAATATTTCATAGATATATAGAGTCGGCACTGTCATTATCCCCAACGTCTTGAATGCACTCCTGCAAGAGACTCGCCCAGGTAGGCCGTACATGATACGAATCACTTACTTCTTTAGTACAAATACACGTTGAACGCTTGCAAAGCAGCCCCAATGAATCCATCCGTACTTCACTAACCAACGACGCTAAACAAGCATAATATTGACTTTTAAGTATTTCGATATTAGAATATCTAGCAAGCACATTTAATGCAAAATTGGTTTTTGCTGGCTTTATACACTAAGTGTCAACATGTTAATGTCATTTTAACCTGGTATCGATTGTTATTCCCAGTAACGACGCTAATTCCATGAAGTGTAGGACAATCTTTGAATCATCCAAACAAAAGGTGTTGGGTACAACATGTGAGTTCGTAAATATAATTGTTTTCGTTTTATTTGTATTTATGCTTAGATTATTCGCGGATGTCCAACCCTCTAAACGTTGAAATGCTATCTTTAATTTAGATAAAATATCCGAGTTTTCTTGTCATTAATAAGCTAGTAACTTTTGCATAATAATTCACTACTAAAGTATGTTCATTTTCTAAAAGATAACCCAGGTCATTTATATAAAGCAGGAACAGCAAGGGACCTAAAATTGATCCCTGCGGTATCCCTGACAAAATAGGCAGACTATTGAACATCTGACCATTAACCAGCACCCTCTGGGTTCTCCCTGAAAGGTATGATCTGAATCATTCCGTCGCCACATCACGTATCCCGTAACTTACTACCTTATGCATCAATATGTCGTGACTGATGGTGACAAAAGGCTTGGATAAATCAACAAAAAGACTCAACGACATCTCTTCTATCTAAAGCCGATACTACCACATTAATATACATGTCAAAAGCTGTTTCTACACTCCTTTCCTGGAGATATCCATGTTGGAACAGACGCAAAACATTCCCCAGAACAACCCAGAAACGCTCCTAGATTCTCCCACACAATACTCTCGAGGACCTTCTTATTTATTCTTCATAATTCTCAAGAGTTTCCCTACAATTCTTTTTGTGCACGGGAACTATTTTGCTGTGTCTGAAAAATACTCTGAGAAAATGATAATATGATGATGTGCCAGTGGAGCAGATTTATGTTGTTTGTTCCTCCTAAGTAAATTGTTTGAAATGCTATCTAAGCCGGCAGAATGCGTACTTTTTAGTTTGTTCATATGAGTTTGAACATCACTTGCAGTAACTGGTGGTAAAAAGTAGGAGTTCCACACATTTATTTTATTGTGAATGAAATAATGATTAGATTCAAATTAAACGTTTCCAGTTTTTATTTTAAAGATGAAATTGTTAAAATTTTCGACATCGATTGGATAACAACATATGAGCCACTCGTAAGAAAAATTTTTGATATGATCTTTGTAGGGTACGACATTACATAAGCAGCTTACTGTGCATAAATACATACTGCTGTGAACTGATGGTCCAAGCATATAAGTAAAGAGAAATTAAAAATGACAAAATTAATTTAGCTAGCTCAGCAAAAATGAATTTAAAAGGGCGCCAGAGATTCTTAAATCTCAGAGTAATTTTTTTAAAAATTAATAGTGGGCGTGCAAAATTACTTTCTATAAAATTCCCAAAAATCGAAATGGCTGATTCAAAAATAAAAGAACTAGTGATTTTTAAAATGATATTTACAATCATTAGATTTATTGTAAAAGAAAAAAAAAAAATATATACAAATTACAGGGAAAATGAAAACCTTGAATATAAGATTCTGGCAAAAAACAAACCTGCATAAGATTCTACAATTAAGAAAGGACAATGCAAATCCTTTAGCAAACAAAATGGTGAATTCGTTCTAGAAGGAATTTCTTAACCACAAAAAAAAAATAATCCACGTGGTTTCAAAAATTCAAAGCAAACTAAAAATTTAATTCAAATCACGTGGAGAAACAAGCAAAATCAAAAATGAAATTTAAAACAAGCTCACAGCTTCACTTCACCTACCTCGAGGTGATAAAATAAAATTAATTTGATAAACTACAAAAAAAAACGGAAAATTTAAACTCTAAACGCGATTACTTCTAAAACGAATATTATTAAAAAGCCTTACATGTATGTGCACACCTATCTACTACAAATTAACAAAAGAATTACAAGATAGACGATTTTTAAAAACTTCAAACAACGAACTACATCTTAAACTGAAAAAGGATTACCAGAAACGGTAACCAAAACAACAAAACACGACTATACACGGGCTCGTCTATCTGATAACTCCCCGGGCCTCTAGGTTAAACACACGCATATATATGAAATTTACATTTTCGTGCGATAAACGCACAGCGCAACGCAAAGAAAAAACTAGCAAATAAACTATACAATACTGGTACACGCAAAATGTACAAATAAATGAAATTAACTATACACAACTGACCAAATAAAATGATACTAACAATTATTAGACTTATGGAAACTCTATCATTGTTTTGACAAGGCTGATTTGGAATAAATAAAAATACACATTTAAATTTCCGAAACCCGGGGTGCCAGACCATAGCAATACTACATATACAGGGTGTATCAGATATAGAGGTAAATATAATAATATGTAGCAGCTGTAATCATATACAATCAAAAAGTCTTAATGCACAGGGGTCTATCTGTAAGCATTAACGAGAAAAAAAATATTTTATAAATACCGTGGGCTAGAGCCGCACCTGTGCCCAACCTAAATGCTGTCCCGAGTATACCCCCACATACCACTATCATTCAGCCATTGCCGCTGTTAGTTTTGTGTAAATCGCCGCTTGGAGTGCAAGCCACTTCGAACATTTTATTTAAATTCTTCCCGTCTCGAAAAAACGTGACTATCATGATTTCATATAAAGAAAATCGAAGCTTGATGCATCGGCAAAAGCGCGGGAATGTATAGATTCATTTTCGCGCGATATCATAGTAAAAAGCGTGTTTGCAAATTTTCTGTATCTACATTTATTTCTGTGTAATTCGATTCAATTCATTTTGCGTTATATGATTAAATAAATCCAAAAGAAATAACTCAGATTTATGTGGTACCGTTTATTAACAACCTCTCGATTCGACAAAGCAAAAGGAAAATATTTACGTTTCTTGTAACTACTGAAGTCGCATATCCGGTGAAACTCGAACGTCTTATCAGGATATTAAAAATAATACTTTGTATACTTACGTAGAATGCTCTTAACAAATAAGGAATGTTTATTTTATAAAAAGAAGAAATTTAAAATGCCTCAGTTTTGCTATTTTTACAAGGGCCTTTATTTATTCAGAATGCCGTTAAATGAACTTACGGCATACCATTAAGAATAATACTAAATGAGTGCAATGTATTTATACATAATACCACGTTTAGCGGGTGCTTTACATGACGTTTCCTTGTATCAGGCCCGGACTAAAGAATTTTTGGCTATAAATTTTACTTTTTTTTATTCTTTAATGATGAAATCCTGTTTCGGTGGGTTTGTGCTTTATATGTCGTGCAGTTAACACCCAAGCAAAATTTACTTTTCTATTTGATACACCCTGTATAGCAGATTCAAGATATATTTGCAAATCATGACATGAACGAAAGACAAACATTTCTTCTCCCCTTCTGTAATATTGTCACAAACATAAAGAAACAAAGAAGGGAGCTAACTCCACACGCGTCGACATGAATTTATTATAAGTTTAAATGCGAAGTTGAAGTACCTTTTGAATAATATATCGAGGCGAATCTGTCTGCTCTAACGAACTTTCGCTTTGCCAGGCGTATCGACCGTTTTGTGTGTGATTTCAGTTTGACAAATATTAGCCGAAGTTAGTTGAAAATGAAAGCGAAATCGTTATAGGAACTTTCTCATATAAGCTATTTATGATCGTGATTACGCGTAGAAATATCATGGATCGCTCGATTTCAAGCGGTTTATTTTTCACTGCTGTTGGATAACTTTAGCTGTCAGTTTCATAATTTTTTGAATTTTCGGGTTTGGGATCATTGTTAGCTTACATTAAAAAAAAATATGAAAGGTCCAAGAGATTTCGTGCATCCATGGGAGATTAGACGAAGTAACAAATACAACACACTCTTTCCGCTGATTATTGATAAAACTTGAAGCAATTATACAGGGTGTTAGGTAAACATGCGGCAAAAATTCAAGGAGTTATTCCTTGGCTTATTCTAAGAATATTTTGTGTTATAATGATTTTTGAAAAACCTCTTTGTTTCGAAGATACAGGGCGAACAAAATTTGCGACAACCATATTCGATTTTCGTTAAAATTATTAATGTAAATAAAAGTATGGTGTATGCCAATGAGTTTATCACCTATTAAAAATATTGTTTACAATGCGTTGTTATTTTTTCGATCTTGATCACATGAAACGGCTATTTTATCTACTAGTGGATTTCATTTGAATACGTCTCATCGGTCGCATTTGTTTAGATTGAGTGACGTTTGGCTGTTTGACGTGTCTTTAATAGTTAGTGAAATCCCCTATCATGATGTATACAAATTCCGAGATGACTGACATGCATTTCATGTATGGACTTGCTGATGGCAACTCATTAGAAGCTAGACGATTGTACATTGAACGATTTCCTGCCCGTAATGTCCCGACCGAAAAATCTTCGAAAGCATTCATCGACGTCTTCGTGAAACAGGCTCAATGACACGAAGTGGAGGGCCAGGAAGATCAATGACTGCAAGAACGGTACAAATGGAACAGAATGTGCTGGAGATGATAGAGGAAGATCCTGGTAGTTTTACGCGAAAAATTGTAAATACTTTGAATGTAAGTCATTGGACAGCTTGGAAAATTCTTAAGGACAATTTGTTGTATCCGTACTACATTCAACGCGTTCAGGCACTACTACCTGCTGATTTTCCTCCACGTATAGCATTATGTCAATGGATATTGCAAACATTAGTTCGCATCCCTCTATTCCTGACACAGATTCTTTTTACCGATGAAGCCAGTTTCTCAAGAAATGCAATAAGGAATTTTCATAATAACCATGTGTGGGTAGATGAAAATCCGCATGAGGTATGAATGAAGATCGTTTTCAATATCAGTTCTCGTTCATTGCTGGATATCACTGGTGCAACTAACAGTACAGGGACCGCCTCTCTGGAGACCATTGTGGGCATCCCCCGTTGGAACTCTATGACAGAGCGGAGGCAATGAATGCGATCCTTAGACTGAAAGCCAACAACCTGTGGCATCCCAACTTCAGGGTGGGAGGACACACTTATACTACGGGCACGCTGCTGGACGGGCCATTGCTACAAATGCCCACGGACAGCATGGCACCCGAAATTATCTTCACTGAAAAGGTGAAAATCTCCATACCGAACAGAGACCAGGCACGTAGTGAGATCACTGCTAACGAAAACTGGTACACGGATGGATCCAAATCCAGCCAGGGGACAGGAGCCGGTATTTGTGGGCCCAGTCCTAATCAAAAGATATTCATAAGCCTGGGGAAACATACAACGGCTTTTCAGGCAGAGGTATTCGCCCTTGCAGCCTGTGCAGAAATGATTGCAAAGGGGGGCTACATGAGGAGGAAAATTAATATAATGACTGACAGCCAGGCTGTCATTAAGGCAGTCTCAAACCCTGTAACTAGGTCAAAACTAGTTAGGGACTGCAAACAATCCCTCAATGCACTGGCACGAGACAACACGGTGTCTCTGATTTGGGTGCCGGGACATGAGGATATAAAGGGCAACGTAATAGCCGATGAACTAGCCAAGGAGGGCTCTAAGAGACACTTCATGGGTCCAGGGCCCGTATGTGGGAGTACTAAGGATTCCGCAAAAAGGGAGATCTGGACCTGGTTAGATAAAGAAAGTACAAAGAAATGGAGGTCGACTGAAGGTCAATTCCATACCAAAACGCTGATAGGGGATGGGGATGGTAGTTTCTCTGACAACCTACTCAAACGCAGTAAGAAAGAAGTTAAAACCGTTACTGGGTTGGTAACTGGACACTGTCCTCTGAAAAAGCATCTATACAACACAGGCCGTGTAAGCGAACCGTGGTGTAGAAGATGCGAAGTACAGGAGGAAACGAGTTTACATGTAATCTGCACATGTGAGGAACTGAAGGTACTCAGGCAGAAATATTTCGGGAGAGATCTATTGGAGCCCTCGAAGGTCCTCAAGTTTCCACTGGGCAAGATACTGGGCTTTATAGAGAACACCAAGCTGCTCGGGTGGAAATAAGAGAATCAATAGGGATGGTACAATGAGCACCAAGCTCAATTGCCCGGACATCAAGTGCTCACCCTAACTTGAATGAATGAATGAATGAATCAGTTCTCGTTGAATGTTTGGATTGGAATTGTGGGTGACTACCTAGTTGGACCGGTATTTCTACCAGGAAGACTTACTGGCTTGGTGTACCGCTGCCTGAGTATCTGGAGGATGTACCATACGCGACAAGAATTGCAATGTGGTTTTTGTACGATGGTGCACCATCACATTTCAGTTCGTAATTTTTTAACAGCAACATACGAACATCGCTGGATTGGTCGAGGTGGGCCACACGCATGGCCTGCTCGATCCCCAGAATTAAACCCCCTAGATTATTTCTTCTGGGGATCTCTGAAGTCAATAGGTTACGCTACTCCAGTGGAGAATTTGGACGATTTGCGAAATCGGATAATTGCTGGATGTAACTCAATTAGAAACGACCCGGATGTGTTTGAAGGAGTTTGACGGTCAATGACGAGAAGATTGAATGCTTGTATGCTGGCTGGAGGAAGCCATTTCGAACATTTATTGTAGATTGAGCAACTTTACATGCACTTTTTGATAATAAAATGTTGTTACTGTCGCAAATCTTGTTCGTCCTGTATCTTCGAAACAAGGGGTTTTCAAAAATCGTCCTAGGACAAAATACTCTTAGAATAAGCCAGGGAATAACCCCTTGAACTTTTGCCGCATGTTTACCTATCACCTTGTATATAACATTAACAATTTTAATCTTTGTTGCTCTCTCTGTATTGCCAGTACATACAGACTTCTAATATAAATACCTCTTCGCAAATAGTTCTTCGTTTCGAACCGGAAACATTCTAGGATTTATCGCATTTTCCTAGAAGATTATATTGTCTGCGCGCGTAATAGAGTTTCGCGAATCGCCTTATAAAGTTTCGGGGAAGAAATCCTGCACATTCAAGCGGACAGCTTTAATTTGCACGTTCCTTTTCTTAGAATTGCTTTTTCTTTGTTTTGTTCTCATTGTTTTGAATCCTTAACGTTCGCCGGATGTTCACAGCCCACCAGCGCATCCTCGGGCTACGTCTGATTGAGAGCATTATTGTTTGAATTGCAGAAATGCGTCTCCATCTAAACGAGGAATTATGTTGTGTACATGACGGCGACAGCTCAAACACTTTAATGCGCGCTTTAATCCGTTATAAATGCTGTTTACTCGGATCGTTTTATCTTTTTAAAACATTTATATTGCGAGGAATTTTTAACATTCTAATATCCTTATATTTAAATTTCTTCTTTAGATTTTCGCTGAGTCGGACCGAGACGACAGAGAATGCTCCGGTGCCCTCGCCCGGAGGAATACGCAGCTGCTCTGGGGACAGCAATACTCCGGGCTTCCCAAAGGTCCTGCCGGCTCCCGGGGCCAGCGCTCTGGTCCAGAATAGACGCAGGACTTTGGAATGCCTGGTGCCGGCTCCTCCCGTTCGCAGACCGGGTTCCTTCAGACAGAGAACGCCCAGGGCCACTCCGGAACGACCCAACTATTCGTTTTGCTATCGCAGAGCTTCCTGGCCCGAGATAGATCACCAAGTTCATTCCGGGTAAGTATAGAAAGTTGAGATGAATAGCGATTTCATCTCTCATATGTTGGTGGTCTAGATTGAATGAGCTGCTTGAAGGCAAAGGCCATTGGTTACATGTATTAAATTAAAAATGATTAACGTATTATTAAGCAATTACATTCTCAGTTGAGTTCAACATTACAGATGTTCCAAAGTTAATAAAAGGGGTGTACGCGGAAAAGCATGAATTCAATGCAAAATCAGGATTAAATAATAATATTGCACTTTATTTATACACAGTAACCGGCATAAATTTGCATATGGGAACATATGGGAATTTTTTATTGTTAGAATATACTAAAACTTTTTGGGGGGATAGGTTGTGCATGTCTAGAAACCCCAAAATTTATTTGACACATGTCACGTGATCACTAGTTTGCGGTAAATTTTAAAAAATATGCCGTAAATCTACAAAAAGTGAGGTTAGATGACATGATATCGAAAAAAGTTATTTGAAAAAGTTGCTTAGAATTCAATTTTAAGGCTGTATGCAAATTTTTGTAAACATGTTTAAAAAAAAATAAAAATCACAATTTTTCCAAATATTGTTTTATTGAATTACATATTTCATTTTTTTTTCGCTCTTAGGAGCTCAACTGTAGTACTACTTCCAAATTGGTTGATACTCAACAGTTTTGTCAATTTTTGCATAATTAAGATAGCGAAAACTGGAAATATACGATTTCACAGTGTGACAATTGTTGTTGCAAGGGACTGTATCTACCAGTAATAAATAAAATTTTCCAAACATTTTCTCTCTAAACCACTTAGCAGACATTACTTTTATTAAAGATTATCATATTTTCTTTTTGTTTTCTGCGTTAAAGTGCTAATAGTACTGCAGTTGAGCTGCTAAGAGTGAAAAAAAATGGAAATATGTAATTCAATGAAACAATATTTGGAAAAATTGTGATTTTTATTTTTTTTTAAATATGTTCACAAAAATTTGCATACGGCCTCAGAATTGAATTCTAAGCAACTTTTTCAAATATCTTTTTTGGATATCATGTCATCTAACCTCACTTTTTGCAGATTCACGGCATATTTTTTAAATTTACCGCCATACTAGTGGTCACGTGACGTGTGTCAAAATAAAATTTGGGGTTTCTAGGCATGCACAACCTATTCCCCCAAAAAAGTTTTAGTATATTTTAATAATAAAAAAAATTCCCATATGTTGCAATATTTATGCCGGTCACTGTATATATATATATATACAGGGTGATTCTCAATATATGCGACAAACTTTAAGCGCCGATTCCTGGAGTTATTTTGACCATAAAAGTTCATAAGAACATATGTCCAAAATCGCTTAGTTCTAAAGTTGTACAATGTTTAATAGTAAGTCAACATAATTAATGTTTTTATTATAAATTAACAAAATAATTAGTAAAACAAAATTAACTTATACTAACTGTTGAAAATGACCGCCCCCAACTGCAATATAAGCTTCTATCCTCCGTCGTATTTACTGGCGAGTACGTTCTAAAATACCAGAGGTATTTCGAATTGTTTGAAAAGCTGCGATAATATTTCTCAGTCCATCGACATTTTCAATGGGAGTCGTATAAACTAATGATTTAAGCTGACTCCAGAGAAAAAGTCCAAAGAATTTATGTCTGGAGACAGAGGAGGCCACGGTTGTGGACTTCCCCGTCCTATCCACCGATCTGGATACGTATTGTCCAAAAACTCGCGAGCAACTAAACTGAAATGCGCTGGAGCACCGTCATGCATAAACTACATTTGTAATCTTAATTGCAACAGAACTTCTTCCAGCAGTAGTGGTAGCTCCTCTTCAAGAAAATTGCGGTATACCTCGCCATTTAACCGCATCGGTAAAAAATGTGGACCTATCAAGTGATCTCCAACAATTCCGGCCCACACATTGACAGAGAATTGATGTTGATGACGGGCATTCACTAGTTCGTGCGGATTTTCTTCGGCCCATATGTGATTATTATGAAAATTAATAATCGCGTTTCTAAAGAAAGTAGCCTCATCGGTAGGGTAAGAATATTTGAGCCAACCAGTCAGGATTTGTGCGATTTTGTGTTGCGTCCATTGACAAAAAGCCAATCTTGCGGAAAATCTGCCGACAAAAGTACCTGCACCTGTTGAATGTGATATGGATACAACAGTTGATCTTTCAATATTCTCCGCAAACGCAATTTTTCTGGTGCTTATAGTAGGATGTTCCTCAATTTCATTTAGTACCATTTCTTCAACTTGTGGAGTTCTCACTGTAGATGGGTGCCGTTATCAGTCGTCCGTGTTTTAAAATTCCCGTTCACTAAGACGTTGATGAAGACGGGCAAATATTGATTGATGCGGGATGATACGGTTCGGGTATCGTTCTTCATAAAGACGTCTAGCAGCACGCGAATTTCCATTGGCAAGACCGTAAACGAAATGCATATCACACATCTCAGCATTCGTGTAATTCATTTTAGAAAACAGAAACTGGCAATAAACTGAATGAATACTCTGACAACTATTGAAATGACAAATAAACAATTCCCTCTCAACACAATAGTTTTTGAAGAACCAACTGTGATATTATATCGTGTTAGTCATAGTTCATAATTATTATAACATTCAATAACTTTAAAATCAAACCGTTTTGACATACACCCATATGAACTTTTATGATCAAAATAACCTCAGGAATCAGCTCTTAAAATTTGTCGCATATATTGAGAACCACCCTGTATTTATAAGCTAGTTTAAACCATCAATGTAGGGGTTGCATTAAATAATACGTAATTGGAAATAGCCTTTATGCGAGAAAATTGATAACATAACTGCCAAATTATAACGCATACACTATCCACATATGACGCAATATTACATTCAATGAAACGGAATATTTCGGTGGCGCCCTTTGTATTACTCGCACTCTGACAGCAGAGCAATAGAACCAACCCAGTGTGCGTCGCTCTGAAAATCCCCGATACGGAAACGCTAATGTGAATTATTTTCGCCTATTTCGGCGGAACAGACCGATAATTACGTTTAACGGTCAGGTACGTGCCAAATTCGATTACGTAACGATACACAATGCACAACGAACGCCGAATACGTTACGTGCAACTAACGGTGCAATATTGCAACAACGACGATAAATATAGGCGTACGATTTGCTAGCATTTAAATTAGATGGGATACGACAACACGGCGATTCCCGAACGAGAAAATAAACCCGTGAGGGTTATTTGTGTATCAAGATTAAAGAAGTGCTAGTTGCAATGAAATATAAGCCGCTAGAGAAATTATTATTCAAATTTGACGTTCACTAGCTCATATTCTGACATCTAGCGTCTTCTCTCTCTTGTCGTACAGTTGTGAATATTTTCTCATCGATAATAATTGCCTTTCTGTAAATTTATTTTTATAACAAATCTGTAAGAACTTTTAGATAGAATTTAGAAATTCTTACGCCAGTGAGAGGTGGTATAGGGGTGAAGATGGGATAGAGGCGGCTTTTGTTGTTTCCTTCCCAGGTACAGAGCGTAGTCGCCTTTCGGGTGTGGCACGAGGTAATCTTCCTCCCCGTTCGCTCGGTTATAGATCGTAATCGCCCCTCGGGCGTGACACGACGTAGCCGCCTCCGCGATTGCAGATTGTGGTCACCCTTCGGGAATGGCGCCACTTGAGGATTGTTACGGTTTTTTTTTTCTTCACACCGGCATTATAGGTCCCGTGCATCGATTCGCTCGATCGGCCGCTGTTCCATTCGGATCACCTATTCTGTGTTTACATCTTTTCGACGTTAGAAGGCACCCCCATGTCTTTATTCTTGTTTTCTATCTGTCTTCTGATTGGTTGCGTGACGAATTCTTCCTTCCGGCTTCCTGTTCATTCTTGGTTGTTGTTTAGACGCGCGCTTACGAGTAAATCTTCTTATCTTTGGGAATTTTGGATATTTTCACACATCTGTGGATTTTATTGGAAGGTTGCTTGAAATAATCATTGGCCGTATCTTCGTTTTTGTATGAAGTGGAAACTTCGTGATTATTACGGCGGATGTGCCTGATATTTTGGGATATAATTTGAGAACCACGCGTCCCAACGCCATTTCTGTATCTTTCTTCTCTTCGTTGAAAAACCTCCTTATTTAACGATAAGCAAATCTTGTCACTCCTTTTATTTTACTAATTTTGGGGTATTTGTTGTTTTAGAGGTCTTTTTAATCCCCCTTAATTTTAACTTTGGAATCTTCCCTTCGTTCTGTGTGAGGTTAGAACACCCACGTGCGGCTGAGGACTTTTGTGACTTTTTAAGTCTTTCGGAGAACCTACCTTCCTTTGGAATTACACGGACCACCTGGTTTCGATTATTACCGAGTCGGTCCATAGGCTACGATCTGTCTGTCCGAATAGGAGAGGATCTCTACGCTCCATTAACAGCTGATCAGGGGCACAGCTTGCACGTTTCCTTTTATTATTATTTATCTTTTTTGTGTATAAAATTTTCAATAGTAGATAACCACCCCCGACCATTTAGTTTTTTTTTTGTGTTTTCTTACACGATACAGTAAATTAAATATGTTATATCAAGGATCGGAGGGTGCTACATGTTGCTAATTTAGTAAAATAGTGCAACTTTAGTATTCGCTTATATTTTCATTTATTTAAAAAAGTCAAAATATTTATTTAAAACATATCGGCCTGTCATAAGATCTGATCCGTCGTTGACCTTCCAGTTTTAAACCTCCCCCTGATATTCACCTACTAAATCATTATAATAAGGGCTCAATCTATTTCGGATAATTCTCGCTAAAATTTTGTATGTGAAGTCAACCTCTGTAGTTTCCACAGTTCGCTTTATCCCCTTTTCTTCGGAATTGAGCATATCAGCATATTGAAGTGGCATCCTTTCTTCGTACCATATTCGCTTTATCAAGGCGCTAATCCATTCTTTTATTTTGCCTCCTACATATTTTAGTTTTCTGCGGGAATACTATTTTCGCCCGCACTTTTCTTATTTCTTAATTTTTAGACATTCTCCTTCTATCTCTTGATCTGTTGGCTCATCTATCTCCGCCCATTCGTCAGCGTCTGGTACTCTTAGCTCTTGTCTACGTTCTTCACAATTTCCCATGTTAAGGACTTCATCAAAATATTCTACTCATCTGTTTAATTTTTCTTCGGCATTTCCTATTAAATCTCCGTTTTGTTCCCTTGGCACTCTATGTCCTGTTTGTCTTATTTTCTTTGCGCTTTGGTAAAAGTTTCTAATTTCTTCATTTTCGTTTTTTTTTTTTCTATTTCTTGCAATTTCTTATTTAAGTAATATGTTTTTCCTTGTCTACAAACTTTCTTGGCTATGTTTTTTAATTCGCCGTCCTTTTTTTTCTATTGTCCTCAGTTGGTCTATCCATGAGTTGTAATCTAGCCTGATCTCGTTTTTCTATTGCTTAGAAGATAGTCGAAGAAAATACAGGGTGTTTTGAAACATCGTTTAAAGATTTTAAGGGCATGTAGTACGATCGAAAATAAGGTTAAAAGGTCATAATAAACATATGTTCACAAATCAACCGTTTACGAGATAACAGCGAGTGTTCCTAGTAGTACATGGATATAACATATCCCAGTAAACAGGTGCTTATCAGTTATTGTTTTATGACAGTTTAATTTGACGTTTTGTGCAATTTTTAGTAATTACAATGGTTGCGTATTCTAATGCTGAAATGAGCGATATGGTGTTCATGTACGGTCGTGCTAATGGGAATTCTTTACAAGCACGTTGCTTCAATGCTGAAACGTTTCCTGATCGCCAACTGCCTTCGTATGTGATGTTTCAGATGGTGTTTCATCGACTAAGAGAAACTGGTTCGTTTGAGAAGCGGCCTTCTGATACTGGACGGCAGAGAATAGCATGTACTCCACAGATAGAATTTTGAATATTATTGATGAAAATCCCGAAACTAGTGCTAGAAGAATTTCGACTCAAGTGGGTGTAAGCAGCAATCTTGTTTGGAGAACTTTTCATGAGCAACTCCTATACCCCTACCATATCCAACGGGTAGAAGCCCTTACTGCTCCGGATTATCAAGCGAGAAGGGCTTTCTGTTAGTGGTTTTTGCGAACAGCTGCTGATCGGCCAGATTTCGCTGATAAAATCATTTTCGCTGATGAAGCTGGTTTTACTAAAAATTGAATATTTAATTTCCACAATAATCACGTTTGGTGTGACGAAAATCCTCATGCTACCGTTGAAGCCAGGCACCAGCAACGTTTCTCTCTAAACATCTGGTTAGGCATGATAGGGGAACGGTTGTTAGGACCGATTGTTTTGCCACAACGCTTAACAGGTCCTGCATACCTCTAGTTCTTGGAAAATACTTTACCGGAACTTTTGGAACATTTACCTATAAATCTAAGACTGAACCTCTAGTTTATGCAAGATCTAGCTCCACCGCACTTTACGCGTGCTGTTAGGGAATATCTTAACAATGAATTTCCTGGGAGATGGATAGGGCGAGCAGGTCCCATTGCTTGGCCTCCAAGGTCTCCCGATCTAAACCCGTTGGACTTAGTACCTGGGTTATTTGAAAAGTTTAGCGTACGCAACACCGGTAAACGATCTTCTGGAGTTGCGCCAACGAATAGAACACTGTTGCCAGATAATACGAGAAAAACCCTTGTTTTTTGAAAGAGTGCGTGCTTCCTTTGAAAGCAGATGTAGATCCTGTGTCGAAATGGAAGGACGTCATTTTGAACATCTTCTTTAGTTATAATCTATTTTATGTTAAAATGCAATAACATCATAAAAACCGCTAAAGCAAACTTATTCTGCAATGCGATAAAATCGCTGTTATCTCGTAAACAGTTAATTTGTGGACATATGTTTATTATTTATGACTTTTAACCTTATTTTCGATCGCACTACATGCCCTTAAAATCTTTAGACCATGTTTCAAAACACCCTGTATAAACGCCTTGCCTTAGCAAATTATTGAATTGGTACGTAGATTTTGTGCTGCTTGCTATCGAAGTCTGTTTAGCAGATCGCATTGCGGTTAACCGGAAAAAAACTCCACCAAAACTGCCAAACGTATTCAGAAAATTTGGTATTTTATTAATTTTATTTCATTCACATTGGTAAAATAGATAATAGAACACTTCGCTACAGCACATTAACGGTGTGTAATGTTTTATCTGTTGCAGCGTGCAAGATATCGACGGTTCATATTTCGAAAGTTTCACAGCGCTGGCCTGGAAACAGGAGAATCAACGTCAGAACTTTTTGCAGGCGGCCGAAAGCAGCGTGGCGGAAGCCCCACCTCACGAGTCCGACGTGGGCATCAGCCCTATCGACTACAGCATGCCGCAGAACGAGAAGGATAAGTTGTACGTGGAAATGCTGTACACGATCGCTAACGCGGTAAGGGAATACTCGTATTGACTTATGTGCGCTGCTCAAGCAACACCGCATTGTATAAAAAAACGTTAAACACTAAACTTGTTTATTTGTTACCTCTGAATGTTTAGAACATATGTTCCTGGCGTATCATGAACAGTTTAAAACAAAAATAGCTTTTGGGAACAAATTTAATTAGAATGTCAAAAACACGTGACTTTTTTTTTTAAAGGTGATTGACGGATAATGAAATACCGTTTATATTATACAGGCTGATTCAAAAGCACCGGACTAACTCCTAAGAGGTGACAAAGGAAAGTCCACTGGCTCTGAAAATATAAATAAGATACCAATAATAGTTATTTATATCACTAGGCCAGAAACTACAGTTTTGCGAGTATGAGTACGGTTTGTGGGCCGACTCGGTACGGATACTCGCAAGAGTTTCTGGCCGTGTGATACACAATGTTTTTTGGGCCGACAAATCTTAATTTTGGATTGAAAATAGAAAAGAAATTTTGACACTAGGGAGTTGACAGTACAAGTTGGCACACATACATTACATACCTTAGTATTTTGACATTTCCGAGAATAAATCTTTTTGTGTAATTTTCCTTCTAGTTTAATATCTATTTATCAATAATAAGTGCAATGAAGACACCAGTTCATCTTAGCAATGGTTGAACAGTAGCTTAATGACATTTATTACAACGTCTGTCATGTGGAACTCTAGTGTGGCCAACCTTTAATGATATTTTTGTCTGCCTAGGCAGGAAAACAATAGGTTTCCTTAACTGAATGAGTGCTTTAATGTCAACATGAAACGTGCTTATGCTATTTTGCAATTAGTTTAAATTTCTCTTTTGTAAAAGCAAAACGAGAAAAATTTATAATCTAGGGAAATTTGTGGCGGTTGTCACCAGTTGTCACCTGGTTTGGCACAAGATTTAAATTGACAAATTAATTTTAAAATTGAACCATTTGAAATTTTGTTATATATTATATTACTAAAGTAAACTATATTATAATATTTAATATGAGTTCTACAACTTTTTTCATGCACTCCGCTGAAATACGGCAAATTGCTGAAAAAACCATTAATAATTTACTTCCGGAGAATCGTACACATGTATCAAAAGCGATACAAAAATTTTGAAAAATGGTGCAAAGAAAAAGGAAATTCTTTCATATTTCTGAGAACGTCTTACTTGCTTATTTTGGAAATGCTACGTAAAAGATTATAAATCGTCATCATTATGGTCGATTTTATTCGATGTTAAATCGTCGTTTAAATGTACATAGGAACTGTGGATAAATCAAAATATATTAAACTTCAAGCATGTTAAAACGGCTATCTACAAGGTTATCAAACAAAAAATCTAAAATTTTAGAAGAGAAGATGATATTCATAGATTTTTGAAGCAAGCCGATGATAAATATACTTAGGCTATAAGGTTAGTGTTGATTTATTTCGGTACTTTTTTGTAAATTCTTTATATCTAGGTTATTTTGATAATAGGATATAATGGAGCCTCGTGGGTCGGAAGAATTAATTAATATATTGTGTGGAAGATCTTCAATACTATTCCGATTCCATTGTAGTCAACATACCTAAAACAAAAACAATGTACCCCAGAATGTTCCAGTGACTGATGTAAACTGCATCGAACTTATAAAGAAAATATAATAATCTGCGGCCTAAAACAGTTACTCACAACGTTTTTTCTAACTTATCGTCATGGCTGCTTAATTAATAGCCCTATCGGTATTAATACCATGGGAAATGTTCCTAAAACAAATTGCCAGTTTTCTTCATTTACCAGATCCTCATCTTTATAACAGGACATTGTTTTAGAAGATCCAGTGCGACACATATAGCAAATACTGGAGGTGATATTTTAACTATAAAACGATTAGGTGGCTGGAAAAGCACGGCTGTTGCTGAAAGTTACGTTGCCTCTTCTATGAAAAATAAAATTGATGTTGGAAATATGTTTTGCACAGGAAAATAATGTGAATTCACCTGGAACTTCTGGAAATGTTCACATTTGGAGTACTCCAACAGAAGCAATATCACTATCGCAGAGAACGATAATTTTCAACAGAATGTTTCTACTCACACGTAATCACTATCACTTTCGAAAGATAATTCCAACGTTAATATAAATGTTTATAATAGTTGTACTATTTCAAGAGATAATTTAATAATATCAAATCTTACAATGAATTTTTAATATAATAACCTCAAACTTGCTTACAAAATGTCATATTGACATCTCCATTCTGTTGCAATGTGACGCAACTTAAAATAAATCTGCTTAAATGTTTCCATTTCTATTCGCAACTAGTGCTGTAATAGACCTATTACGGCACTAGTGGAATAATGGTATGGTTACGGCACTAATTGCAAAAAATATTTTTGGGAACATTGCCATATAATAACTAGAAATGTCACTTTTGACAGTTTGGAAATTATTTTGTAGTGTCATGTTGGAAAGAATGGAGGAAAATGATAATTTTGGTAATCAGGTATTGCGGACTGATGACACGATGATGATCAATAATAATAATAATAATAATAATATAAGTTTATTGTAATATAACAAAGGATATTACAAGACGTCCATAAAACTAAATACAAAATTAATAGCAATCATACTTTCAATATAACAGAAAATCGTTAATACTATATGGTTCAATTTCACAAAGAAAATGAAACAATCTTGTCCTAAAAGTAAGAAGTGACTCAATCATTTTTAATTCAGTTGGCAGTGCATTATAAAACTTGAGGCAAATATAGTAATATTTCGTTGAGTTAATGATAATCTACAAAGAGGATAGCAGTAGTCATGCCTGTTTCTTGTGGTGTAATCGTGTAGTATTGTATTGTGAGAAGAGATGTTTGTTTTTCAAAAAAAAAAGTATAGACTGAAATATAAAGATGGCGTATAACGTAAGTATTTATTTTTCTTAAAAAGATCCCGAAATGACTTGTTGGGTTCAATTTATATAAATTATACGCTAATTTCTTTTTGAGTTGAAAATAATTCTGGCATGTCACTGCTACTTCCCACAGCACAATTCCATAATTGATTGAGGATAAAACAACAACCAAATACATTGTGCGAAGAGTGTGTGTGCCAACCAGGTCTCGCAATCGGCTTATACTCAAACTGATACTGTCTTATTTTTTTACAACGACATCAATATGCTGTGTCCTTTTCAAGTGGTCATCTACAGTGAGGCCTAGTAGACGCACTGCACTTTTAACAGAATAAGATACATTGTCTATTACAATTTCAGAGGAGTATTTCTGTGATTTGGTTTTAAACAAAATTACTTCTGTTTTACCTTGATTAGGTTTTAAATTGTTCACATGCAACCATTCTGTAAGACTTTGTATGTAATTAGAGCTTGTGCTTGTAATAGCGTTTAGCGTACCACCCGTCACAAGGAAGGAGGCATCATCGGCATACACTGTAAAAAAAAGTTGCAGCAAAATTACATGTAAAATCGTTGGTAACAAAGTTGCCTACAATTTTACAGGTAAATTTGTTTCATAAGGTAAAATTTCTACCATCTAGTAAATTTCACATGCTGATGTGTTTTTCAAAGTTTGTACTGTAAAATTCGTATGTAATATTTATATCAACTCTATATTTACCAAACACAGAAGTAATTTTCATATGTATTTTTATAAAGAGAGCAAGCAACTTACCTAATTCTTTTATAGCACCAATAGGTCATAAATGAATCGCTCAACCAGGGATCAAGAATGAATACGCTTACGCGAAATCTACGATTGTTTGTTGAGCGTACATGATATCATTGAGCCAATAATAAGTTCGACAAACGATAGAATTACTACGCGCACAGATAAATAATCCAATAACCAATCACATTGTGGCGTATGAATTTCGTATTTTCCATGGTATCTATAGTTTTTTTTTTACAGCAAAATTAATAGTTCACTAGTAAAATTACTTTTAAAGTGCACTAAATACCCCAAAAAAATGTAAATTTTACACTTTTAAGTAAATTTTGAGAGTAAATATAAAATTGTACAGTTGTTTTCCTGTATTTTTCTTTTGAATTTTTGTTACATCTTAAACTTACATGAAAAAGCTATAAATTTTACCGAAATTTCTTTTTCCATGTTAAATATCCTAGAAAAAACATGTAAAACAAAATTTACATGATTTATTGTGGTAAATTCACAACGTTATTACATGTAATATTCCTGATTTACCATGGCAAAATTACTGTAATTTTTTACAGTGTAGTTAAAAGTCGACAAATTAGAATCCACCATCGGATATTTGACAGCATAGATATCGTTGAAATACAAAATAAAAAAGGGGCCCAGAATACTACCCTGGGGAACACCTTTGATTAGTGTTATCTTCTTTGATTTAAAAGTGCGATTGTTGCTGCGAATTACTGCTGACTGTGTTCGATGAGATATATATGAGTGTACCCATGACAGGGTCATACCCCTAATTCCATAGCATTCCAGCTTATGCAATAACATGCGATGATCTATGCTGTCAAAGGCCCTGGACAAATCCAGCAGAAAACCCCAAGCAAGTTTTCTCTGTTCCAAACCCGACAATACCGCTTCAATGAATTCGAAAAGCGCTGTTTTCCATTGCTTTACCTTTTACAAATCCGTGCTGAGACTTGTTTAACAGATTGTACTTTTGGATGAAATCTAAGAACCGGTTATAGGCTATTTTTTCGAACAACTTAGAAAAGCTAGTTAAGAGACTTATAGGCCTGTTTATGTCATTAGCACAACCCTTCCTGTAACAGGGAACGACCGTAGCATGTGAAAGAATGATTAATAGATAGCAATAGATGGCGCTGACGTTTAAATTTAGAAACAACATAACTTATTTGTTGGTTGCTTGTAGATATGTTGTCCTAGGTAACCAAGGATTTTAAGCTTTTAATTTTACTTAATATAGTGGTGTTCTAGCTCAAATACACTAATCTTATGCTGAAAAATCGAAGCCGTTTATTACACTGAAATGATTGGGTGAAACCTATTAGAATATTTTTTCGATCATAAATATTCCGTGACATTTACTAAATTAAAACGCAAAAGGTTCCTGTAAATATAGATTACAGGATGGGATATAAGTAGGGACGTATGTACAACGTCCTAATGTTTGATGACCAATATTTCATTTTTATCTGTTTGTATACTTGTGCATATGTAGCAAAGTACACAAGAGTTTTATTACAATAAGCAAGCTCATTATCAGTAATTGTGCCTCTAACGAGGGTGATTATGAACAAATGTTTGTGCAGCAAATACACACGTAAAAGTTAATCTCAAACATAAAAAAATCAATATAAAAAATATATTACGAGCCAAATAAAAAGGTAAGTTAATGTTATGAGTTTAAATTAGAATTCAATTCCCTAAATTGTTTATTATTGCTATGGGAAATAAATTAGTTTAAAAGCAAATAATGTGCCCAATCAATAAATAATTGGGTGGGTTCATTATCACGGACAAACAAATTTTAATCTACATAATTAATAATTTATTATTTATTTGTTTGTATAACCAGACTGATTAATTGCGAGCGAAATGAACAGCGGCATATATAAAAGAAAAATTTCCTCTCTAATTAAAAATGAAAGTGAGATGTAACATTAATTTCCAGTATCAACTAAAAAAAAAAATGGATATTAGTTTCATTAAACATGGATGACTTGATAATCTATTTTTATGAACGGATTTGGTAGCTTGTATAATTATGCACTACAGAAAATTACGGATCATTCGCATTTAATTATTATTAACATAGTGTATGGTGAACCCAAAATGAAAAGTACATATACATGTCGTCATATCTGTTTTGAGCGCTGGAATCGTCGGAAGAGTCTATTATACTAGCTTTAGGGGTATTCCTGTCACTTTGACAGAAGTATTTAATGTAATTTCTATCGTAAAGAAAAATTACCCCCACCACTGATGACTTTAACTCCTCTATTCTACGTCGACATTACGGATGACGACATGTAACTTCTCATTTTTGGTTCACTCTACGCATTTGATGAACAATATAGATATACTATTATAAGTAGAACCGGATTATATACAAAGAAAACTGGAATATATGTGCATATATATGTATCGATTTTTGAGAAATATGCATAAACCGGGGGTATATGCAAAAAAATTGCGACAATATGCAAAATTTTTACGAAAATAAATAAGAGCAGAAATTTAAACATAACTTTATTGCACAAAATTTTCAACAACATATTTCTAAAACCAATTTATAATTAAATGTTTTTTCAAAATTGTGTTAAAATAAATTTTGTCTTCTATCAGAATACATATGTTTCGAAATAAAAAAGCTTCTTTCAACATCCACATATGTAATTGGTGCATTTTTTAACTTTGCACATACATTCTAAACTAAAATTAAGTCGAAATCGTTTACTGTTTCACCTTCCAAATTTTCTTAACTTTCTTCAATTTCAAATACTCCGCATTTTTATTTATCACTTTTTTAAATTTATCGTATATAGAATTACCTATTGTACCCTTAACCTTCTTACATAGCATATCAAATTCGTCTTACTATTTCGACTGATCCGAGAGCGACATCCTTTGCGTTTCTAATTTACGAATGGAACTTGAAACAAAGCTGTAATTTGACTTAATATACAAAAGGTTTTGTAGCAATTCTGTTGATGTTACTATCTTTTTACAATTTTCTAGAGCAATGCGGTCAGCAGTGATTTCAAGAATTACATTTTTTATTCCTTCAAAATTATCGGCGAAAAAAATTGCAGCCTCTAATCATGTACTCCATCTCGTAATAATCGGTTCAGGAGGCAACTTAACACCGGAAATCGCTCCTTATAAAATTGGATTCGTAAAGTGCTTTTAAAAATACCTTTTTGACATTGCTAATTTAAATAAATATAATCAAAGGGAATTGATCCTAATGTCTTCGGCACACGATTAACCCATGAGCTAAACAAGTGTATGAATAATGTTACTATAAAAAAAAATTTGCGCGGCTTTTATCATGTATGGTGCAGCGTCGTACAACATTAGTAAATTTTTTTCACGAGGTATACTTCCAGGTAAAAAGAAATTTGATAAACCTTCTTGAACGAATTGGGCAGTTGTCACATTATTTGTTTTTTGAAGTTCTTTACAATAAATTAAATATGATTTACCTACAATATCTTCATGAAGAATTCCTATTAACAAATATAACGGCCACACTTATCCGTACTTTCATCTATCATGATATAAATAAATTATTCCTACCAATTGTTGAATTTCTGCATTGTTTGCTGGTAACAAGATGTGACATAATTTTTCGTAAGGTACTTTCGTCAGGTATAATTATGTTTGCAATATTTTTGCAGAAATGATTTCAATTAACATTGTTTAATCTTGCTAATGGTATGTTAGACGAAATTAATGCGTTACACAGATCCGTTATTATATTCTTCTTGTTTCTGAGTTTCGTGAAGTTGATGCTACACATTGACGTATAGATTGCTGCACACATGCGGATCGCTTTAGTTTTTCACATTTTCTAATATGTGATGGAGTTTTAGCGTGTTGATCAATCAGGTATTTTCTCTCAGAAAACACCTACAACAACAATTGTTATTTTGTATCAAAAGTTAAAGAATGTAGAAACAATTGTAAAGCTTTTAATAAAATTAAAATTACAGTTTACTGCAGGCACGACAAAATATTTTGTCGCCATCCTTTACCAGTTCAGGATATGGCTAATCCATAAAGAAATTTTGTTCGCTATACTCATTGTATGTACGCACAGTATTTAAAACGTAACACAATTACATGCTGTTTCCCTCAAAGATATTCAATGAATGAATAGTTTATTTGAAAATTAATAATAATAAAACGTATTTAGCACATCCCTTCTGCTAGGCGAAATTAAAACACGCGCAGTTCTTGGAAAAAGTATATTAGAAACCAATGTAAAGATTTATCGTTCTGAGAATTGTCGGTTGTCGATCTACATTAGGAATTACTAGGATTTTTACTAATAGAAAGGATAAGAAAAAGCTTAAATATGCAATATATGCAACTTTTGAGAAAATATGCATAGAAATGCCTAAATATGCAATATATGCAATCAGTAATTAGTGTAATACGTGTATATATAGACTATAATTAAAGATATGCAAAAAAAAAAATATGCATTTTGCATATAATCCTCTTTCTGCTTATAAGTAAATGGAATTGATATAACTTCGGTTTTCGTTAAATTTAATTCTTTTGGTAGAAAATTTATTCTAGAATTTTTTGATAAATATTCTATTTCCATAAGCGCAAACTCAAATGATAAATATGTATTCCCTCCCAAAGAATATCAACAAATAAACGAAACTACCCGGCAAGAATATTAAATAAACCAGAGCGGAGCCACAGTATCGACACGATCAGCTTCCCACACGTTTCCCCAAATATAAATCAAATAAATTATCTATACTTTACCGCGCTCAAAGGCTTCCTAGATTCCGGAGGAATATGGTCGCCGGATTTCGGCCGGAACCTAATAACATAGACATACCCGGAATGTGAAATAATAGCGCGATATTCCTTTGAGGCTATTTCGTTTTTATCTTAGATCGGTTATGGTCAATGTTCGATATCGTCGGACTGGAAGTCTCGAAGGTTATTAAGAACGCAACGACTCCCCGAAGGGACGTACTTGGAGCATTCCGGACACGTGCCCGTGTTTCGACTGGAGGAAATGAAAGGTCCCTGTTACGGAAACGGGAAATGATGGTAAATAGTAAATAGGTATCATATTATCCCAATCTAGATGGCATATTTGGTACTTGTTTAATTATGTCGTTATAATCCGCAAGGAGTGAGAACCAGTCCCAAAAAGTTTGCAATTCGGTTTGCAATAATCTGCCTCTACAAATCCGGAATATCATAGCCATTGACGTGGTACTAGTTTCTCGGCTTTTCTTATCTTAGTTCTTATTTCATGAAATATTGCTTAGAAATTGTCCGCACACGACAACATTTTGTCTCCGCACACAGGGGTGAAAACGTCACTTCTGGGTGCTGAAAACTACCCTGGCTCGTGGTGGAAGTGTTCAACATGCCATCCATAGAAGTTTATAGGTGACTCCATCGAAAACTCCAGCCACTCTATGAGGTCCCACGAACGGTATATCCGGATTCGGACAGCAATCGGTGTGGCAGTCGGTGTGGCTTTGGTGGGTCTGCATCCTGAAGAACTTCTCCACTCCTTGGATGTACCTCTCACTTGGATTTCCAGAAGGATAGCTCATTAAACAGAAACATTCTTTTAAATTATGCTCAAACATGGCTTCGAGAACGGGATTATTCATGATCTTGACAGGCTTTGACTGGACTTCTTCAAAAGAGTGCTCATCATCAACAACAATAATGGGGAACTTATTTTCTAAGGATACATACTGGTTCGAAATTTCCTCGACTTCAGCTTCAGACTTATCATTACAATTGATTTCAATTTCATTAACGACATCTGGGGATTCTCTTTGGGAATTGATTACTTCTTCTGGGTATTCTATTTGGGAATTGTTTACTTCTTCTTCCTCTACCTCTAACTCACTAATACCTTCTACCTCGATATCCTCTTCGGATAAACCATCACCATTTATTTCATCATCTCCAACAACTTTTCCGTAACCTTGTATTTCAAACTTAAAACTATCATCACAATTTTCCATTTTTTCATCATCATTTTCATTCTCCTTTTCTCTGTTTAAATCATCTTCATTATCTTCCCTTTCTTTATTCAAATCATCAACATTTTCCTCTTCTCTACCTAAATTATTAACATTTTCATCATCCTCTTCCCTTTCTCTATCTAAATCATCATCAACTTCATCTTCCCTTTCTTTACTCAAATCATCAACATTATCATCAACTTTCTCCTCATTAGAAGTATCTGAACCCCAATTGATTTTATCCCCTTCTGTCTGAATCTCTTTCTTTTCCACATCAACTACACTATAATCTTTTCTCAACCACCCATCCAGTTTCTCTAAACACCTATCTTGTTTCTCTATCATTATTTTGCACATTGACATCAGATCATTCATTCTACTAATATTTTCCTTGGTACTGTTTCCTTCGTCTCCCTGAATACACTGGGCAACAAATTTTCGAAAAGTTCATGCTTCCAAGCTGAAAATAGTCATTTCTTAATGAATTCAATGTGCTAACACGAAAATGACTAAGAAAAAGCTGAATTGGCTACGGGTTTCTGTAAAATGTACGCATATTTCAGAAAAAGTGTACTTATGTCAATATTATAATACATGGTAAGAAACATTAGTCTGCTTCTGGCTTTCGACTTCTTTTGGCCTGCCGTTGTAGTGGACTTGTGGAGCATCTCTACTGATTGTCCAATAATAGTCAGCTAGCATTGACGTAGACCATTTGCCTTGGTACGTTGCTCCATGGTGGCAATGTCCTGATGAAGCGTTCGCCGTGCTCATCGCTGACCTGCCCGCAGTTATCAGGAAAGAAATCTAAGTGGGAATCAAGAAAGTGGATCTTTAAGGACATATTGCAGCCGAATTCATGAAACAAAGCCAACATATCCTCAACCAGACACTTGTAATTTCTGCCTTGTCATTCCCCAGGAAGTTTGCTGCCACTTGATAGAATGCATCCCAAACCTGTTTTTCTTTACTTGAAGAAGTTCCTCAAACTTGGGGTCTCGGAAGAGCTGTCTAATTTGAGGCCCCACAAAAGATGCCCTCTTTAATTTTGGCTTCACTGAGTCGAAGGGAACTTTTTATGCAGGTACTTGAATGCTGTCCATTCTTATCCATGGCTTTTAACCAAGTTTTTGACAAGACCGAGCTTGATGTGTAAAGGAGGAATGATGATTTGTGTGGCTGTGCCAATGGTGGCTGCTGTACATTCGTTTTCCAGGCTTAAAAAATGCTCTCGGAGGCCAGTCTTTCTTGATGTAGTGCAAATCGATTGCTCTGCTGTCCCACAGCCAAAAGAAACAGCAGTACTTTGTATAATCCCTGCTGCAAACCCATCAACAGAGATACTACCTTCAGGTCAGAACAATATCTTGCCAGCCATACTTGCTGTAGTTTTATCGTCTCCAGTAGCTGCTTTAGATTGCCGTAAGTCTCCTTCATGTAGACCGCATGTGCAATAGGTATGGATGGAAGCTGGTTCCCATTATTCAACAAAACCGCCTTTAGCTCAGTTTTAAGCGTCTATAAACAGCCGCCATTTCGTGGGGATCATGTTCAATACCGAGAGCTTGTAGTAGACCATCAATATCGCAGCAGAACCACAGAGCTTTCTTCTTTCTTAAAGAAAGATCGAAGAGCTGATGGCGAGTGGCGAAAGATGTCACTCGGGACATTCTGGTTCCAGAGATTTCACTGTCGAAGTCCTTGAGGCCAGTATCCTCCTTTGCTTTTCGACAGATCCAAATCGCGCACAGATCGTTCATTTCATCCTGGGTAATTTTATGTGTGCAGATGTTCGTCAAAGCACGAAAAAGTTATCATCCTTACTGCCACGTTGAGGAGAACTCGCCGACGCATGGCCATCCTCATCGTCTGAACTGATAGAAAAATCTGTAGGAGGTTCTGGAATTGGGAGTCCTTCGCCCTGAGAGACAGGTCGCAGAGCAGATGGTATGTTAGGGTATTCAACTGTCCATTTCTTCTTCTTGTGTGCCTCCGAAGCCTGGTGGTACCATACAGAAATAACAGTCGTCAACGTGATGGTGGGCTCCCTCCAAATCAGGCACAGCAAATGGCATTGCCTTTCTTTTGCCATTAAGCACTGTGAAAGATTTACGGCACCAGTGCGGCAGCATACGTGTGGGGCCCCAGTCTTTGTCCTGTTGCCTTCTTGCAACCAAATACAAATGATCACGCTTTCTTAACTGTTGCTGTTGTTGATGTTCTTTTTCTGTGCAGCAAATGTCACTTCTCCGCAAATATAACAGAAGTTTATTTGCACTATTAACACAGTTACGAGGCATTGCTACTGTTTAGTTACTTTACACTATTAGCTAGTAGCATTCGAAAAATATGCGCGAATGAACGGACATTGCACGAGTTAATTGTTCACGTCGGCCATTTATAAATAACTATAATTAACTATTCTTGATATTTGCGCAATCAATTTCGCAACACTCTCAATGGAAACTTACAGCAAATGCTGCATTAACTCTTTGCATGAAGGGGTGATGCAATATGACGCAAAATTTCGTGAATTTTCTCACTAAATTGCCATTACATTATGCAATGCATCTATACAATGGACAAAACGTCAATATCTCTGGAACGTGAGCCAATCACTTTTTTCAATGTGATATTCGTGTTCAGCACGTTTAATTCATTCGGGATTGGGTACTTTCACCTAAGAAGCAATTTCACTGTTGACCAGTGATATCCTTTTCCTCCATCCTTCCCTTTGTTCCTGCCACAGCCACTCTTTCCTGCGTGAGTTCCTTGGCTCCGTCAACTCTGGTCTCCAGGAACCTCCACTTCCTGTTTCCTGGTGGGCTTGTCCATTTCCATTCCAGCAGCCGTGTATATAAAAAGTTTTTAAAGACACAAAAACAATTAGCTTTATCAATGCAACGAGAAATTCTCACAAATTCTAAACACGGGATCCTAATTTTACTGATAACAATTACAACAACGTCGAGCCCCACGTTGGGCGCCAAATAAATATGCTGTGTACTGATGGTACCAAAGAAAAAAAATAAAATGAATATTAAAAATGAAAAATTAAATTAACTAGCTCAGTGGATAAAAATAAAGGGCGCAAAAGAACAATTAAAAGAATAAATAAGATCAATTCAATTAACAAAATCTTATACAAAAATAAAATATTAATTTCTCAGAAAATTTGCCCGACACATTGATAAAGATAATGTCAATAAATAAAATATCACTGAATTTACGAACGCCGGGGTGCCAAACCACAGCAGTATATAACTTCATCAGATTATATGTACTGAGTCCTTAAGATCCTTTCGCGACGAGGTTTAATATGACCCATAGACGACAACTTCTACTGCAACGGTTAATAGTTTGCACTACGAAAAAGATACGTAAATTGTGCAATCTGGAGGCCGTTTATGGGGTACTTAAACTACCGATACGCTTATTGCTTTTTTGTCGTTGACAGTACAGACCGTTTTATGTCGGCAAAATTACCTTTGCTAATCGAACAACGTGTCAATACCTCCAACAACGAGGCCCAGTCCGCAGTCCTGTCGACAGCACGGCTTTGAATTGTTGTCGCATTCCATTGGAAACTGTGCGTCGTACAATGGACCAATTAATTTGTGTGTGTCCAATGAAATAAATGAATGTCTATCTGCTATCTATTACCTGTACTACGGGCATGTTTGTGCATCGCGTATGTACGTTACTAACAATTGCCACAGGGAATCGGGTATTAATAGAACAATGGGCGAGATGTTGTGCATGCATCTGGTCTATCTTGAAGATAACCAAATTGATACTCTGCACTACACTTGCGAGATAAATAAGCCGAAAAGAATGAGCAGATTATATTCATATTTATTTAAGTATTTATATTTATCTTTTAGCTCATTCGAAAATTGTTTATTTTCAACGTAAACATCTAGCAGACGCAGTGCGTCAGATAATTTATCGATTCGCACAGTATAATGAACACTTTTCTTAAGCTTTTGCCAACAGCTGATTTTTCATCGAACATCCTCGTTCAGTTAAGGCATTTATTATACGTACACCTCCTTTTCATAGATTAGGTTTGGTTCTTGTCTGATACAAGTTGCCGAACACACAAGAAGTTACACTTCTCTTAAATTTTTGTGAACAGATGCCAAACCTTTCGCTGAACATGTTCCAGGCACGCAGTAAATGAGCATACCAAATGACTGCAATAAAGAGTTATCTTGCCAGATCCCTCAATATGGAAACTTCACCCTTGGATCGTTCCTGTTCTGAGCATACAGGTGTTAAAATATGTATAAACAATACATATTTTTAAAGCTTCAAATCTTGACCATGTATATAATATTTAATTTCTTTTTTCTTGATTTTTAGGTCGTCAATATTAAAAACATGAATGAAAACGACGTTTCGCTTTATTGAAAAGCTTTTTCAAGTATATAAAATAAATGTAAAAAGTGTAAATTATAAATAAAATTTTTGTTTAATAATGACAAATTGTTTGTGTTACTATGATTTGTAATATATTATTATGTTTTATTTAAAGATTGCGTTTTAAAAATAGGATTTTTGATTATTTGTTTTGAATTTTTTAATTAAATAGTTCTTTAAAAATATTGTATTTAGTTATAAAATTAAATTACTATAATTTTGTGAAATATTGTATATCGGTTTTATCATTTTCTGCCTTTTTCATGTTTATAATTTTAATATTTCAAGTATATTACGTGTTTTTTAAATTTTGTTCTTTGTTTAAAATTGTTACGTTTTTGAAATCAAAGGTATGATTTTGAGTTATTTCATGTTTGTTTTAAAGTAAGATTTTTATTTATATTTGTGTCCTTTTATTCTATTTTCCAAATATGCATGGTTTCACCAATATTATACACATTACAATTTTGACAGTCTAATTTTAATAACTATGTGTGAATGTTTAACTTTTTCACATTTTTGATTTTAATTTTGAATAGATTTGGTTTTGTAGTTTGTGTTTTGTATGGCAATTTTGTAATTATATGGTTTGAAAATTTGATTTATTTTTTCGGTTAAATGTTTAACTAAGGATTTTAGAATTTTGATAATTGTTTGACTATGTTTTATATTTTGGTTGATTATTATAAAAGAGAAAATTTCTTTGTTTGAATATTTTGTTTATAAGAGAAAATAAAACATTAAAACAAGAATTCGAATAAATAAAAAAAATTATTAAAACAATCCGCAAATTATAATATTAAAGCCAGATAAAAGTAATAGCACAGTAATAATGAATACAATAGATTATGATACCAAAATTAACGAATTATTAAGTGATAATACAACTTATAAAGAAATTAAAAGTAATCCAACTAATATTTTTCAAAAACAAAATAATTAATTAATAAAAAATTGGGAATTACTTAAATTTATTACCAAAAACGAATCTAAATCATTACAAATTCATAATGCACAAGCTCCAAAATTGTATGGTTTACCAAAATTACATAAAAATAATATACCTTTACGACCAATAGTTTCTTATGTACGAAGTCCTTTTTATAAATTATCAAAATTTTTAGCAAATTGCCTTAAAAATATCACGTTCAAAAATGATTACTATATAAAAGATTCCTGGCAATTCAAAGAATTTATAGGCAACATTAAATTAAAACCAAATTTCAAAATAATATCCTTAGTATCGCTATACACAAATACACCATTAGACCTAGCAAAACAAATTATACATAAAAAATGGCAATAAATTTTACAAATATGCCTCACAGAATTCATTAATGCAGTAGAATTAACACCAACACAAACATATTTCCAGTACAAAAATAAATTTTATAACACACATTTCTGGATGTGCAATGGGTTCACCAATTTCTAGTATTATTGCTCAAATTGTTTATATTATAGAAGAAAACAATTTTAAATAAAATAAATTTCGCAAATTAATTTTTTCAAAATATGTAGATGATTGCATAACCGCGTTAGAAGAAAAAAAAATATACCGTTTTACTTGAAAATTTTAATTCCTTTTCATCCAGATTAAAATTTATAATTTGAAACGAAGAAAACAATAGCATTACCTTTTTAGACTCAAACTCATCAACAATGATAACAAAATTCTAATCAATGGTATACTAAACAACATGTCTGGACGTTATCTAAATTTAAGTCTTCACAACCTTTATCTGAAAAAGTTAAGTTTTATATTAGTTAGCTGACAAAGCAATAAAATTAACAAGTCCAGTTTTTCGATTAGATACTTATTAAACAAAGCAAAATATTAATAATCGTCGAACAATTACAAATTCATAAAAATCCTTATGTTAAACATTTATCCCAAAAATAAATCAAATTTTCAAACATATAATTAAAATTTGCCTATAAAAACACAAACAAACTACAAAACCAAATCTATCAAAATTAAAATCGAAAATTGAAAAAGCTAAAACATCACACATAGTTTATAAAATAGACTGTCCAAAATTGTAATGTGTATATATAGGTGAAACCATGCAATATTTGGAAAATAGAATAAGGACACAAATATAATAAAAATCTTACAGCTTTAAAAAGCAGAAATAACTCAAAATCATACTTTATTTCAACAACGTAACAATTTTAAACAAAGAACAAAATTTAAAAACACGTAATATACTTGAAAGTAATTCAAATTTATAAACTAAAAAAAAATGCAGTCAATGATAAAACGATATACATATTTCACAAAAATTATATAATTTAATTTATAACTAATACTAATATTTTAAAGAACTATTAATTACAAATTCAAAAACAAATAATCAAAAACATCCTATTTTAAAACGCAATCTTTAAATAAAACATAATAATAGTATATTCAATCGTAGTAAACAAAACAATTGTCATTTATTCAACAAAGACATTTATTTATAATTACACTTTTACATTTATTTATATACCTGAAAAAAGCTTTCATAAAGCGAAACGTCGTTTTATCATGTTTTTAATATTGAGACCTAAAAACCAAGAAAAAGAAATTAATAGTAATTAAATAATACATATTTTAACGCCTGTATGCTCATTGCAGCACATTTCTGCAACTATAAGTGTGTTTCATCCCTTTACCATAAGTTTAGAAAATAATACAAAAAAATTACAACAACATGCATCTGTTTGTATTTTGTTCCAATGCCGATACTAGATTAGATTAGATTAGATTAGGATAGGGGTGGCCTATCGACCTGTTTCACCGCGACCTTTTCAGATCTATTGTGATCCCCTTTTTCCTAGAGGACGCTCTCTAATTTTGCCCTCTTGATTAGGCCTATCATCTTTGAGAGCGGCTTCTTTATGTAGCTACTAGCTGTGGGTTCTCCTCCCCCATTATTAGAAACCTTGTCCTCGCCAGGCCTTCACATTGGCACAGCACATGAACTGGTTTTCTCCTCCTCTTGGCAGTATCTGCAGGTTTGAATCATCTGCCGGCCTATTTATACATATGCTATTCAGTCTACCAGTGACCAGTCAGCAGACTCACTATCATTTTGACAGTGCTCCTATCTTTATTCAGTAGATCTCTCGTGAGTTCAGGCTCTGCTCCTTTAGGAACTCTTTTGCCTGCCATTGTCCGGTGATTTATGCACCACTCTCTGGACTGATTGTATATTCCATTCATTGATGGATTTTTTGATTGCGATTTGGTAGTGCCGAAGAAGGTCGGTTCCACGAATGGCTTGACGAACTCGCCTGGCCAGCTCGTCCGCCCGCCTCATTTCCTCTCACGCCCGAGTGGCTAGGGGACCAGGCTAGGGTTACTTTCCTTTGGGTGCCCACCTCATTTAGGGCGCTTACCACAGCTCCCAAATCAGCTTAGAGTCCACGCTTGAGGAGCTATCTTCTTTAAGTGTGGACTGGCTGTCGGAGAAGATAGCGACGCTTTTACCCGGTGCGGTACATCTTTCTATCTCTCTGACACAGTGTGAATTGCAGCAACCTCGCTTGGAACACAGTCGTGTCTTTGCTGAAGCTTACCGAAAGAGCCTTTTTAAGGTTTCTTAGTGTATATTCCCGCTCCGACGCCGTAATCCGTTTTAGAGCCGTCAGTAAACCAGTTTGAGTCCGCTCTTACCGGGGCACCTGCCTCCCAGTCCTTCTTATCTGGTATTATAACCTGATATTTCTTATCTAGGTTAGGGGTTCGAACCATGGCATCACATGGCATTCCTAAAATAGGTGCCTCCTTGAGTTCGTCTAGCAGTTTTTTATAGTCAGCCCCGTGCGATTTACTTATCGGTACTTGACTATGTAAGAGTCTATGTACTGTGGACCTTGCGGCTCCTTGTACAAAAATATGTATTGGTGGCAGGTTCAGAATTACTTCTATCGCGGCGGTAGGGGTCGATCTCAACGCCCCCGTGGCGCACAGGCACGCTAACCTCTGCACGCCACCCAACGCCTTGGCCGCCCCGCCTGCCGCGCCTTTGGCCACCATGCTACTGCTCCATACGTTAGCATGGGTCTGATTACCCTTGTGTACAACCACAGAGTCATCTTGGGGCTAAGGCCCCAATTCTTTCCACAGAGCCTCCTGCACCTGCCCAGGGCGATGGTGGCTTTGCTAGTCAATTTTTGGATATGTGAATTCCATGTGTGCCTTTGATCAAACCATACTCCCAGGTATTTCGCCTCTTTGACGTATGGAATTCGCTCACCTCCTATCACTAGTGGCTGTAAGCCTTCTAGCGTTCTTTTTCTTGTAAACGTGACAGCCTGTGTTTTTTGAGCATTGACTGATAGTCGCTCTTGTGTACACCATTTGTCAACCGTGTTGAGAGCGGTTTGCATACGCTCCACCAGAACCTTTGGAAACCGCCCTCTGACGACTATTGTAAGGTCGTCAGCATATCCAAGGCAATGGAATCCCTTACCGGTCAGCTTCCGGATTAGGTCGTCTACCAGGGTAGCCCACAGCAAGGGAGAAAGAACTCCACCTTGCGGACATCCCCTCCCGCCTCCGCCTCAATGGTAGCCTCACCAATTGTGGATGTGATTATCCTTCTTTCCAGCTGGCTCTTACCCACTGTAGAAGTTTCGGCGCGACGCCCCTTCTCCGTAGCGCCCGATGAGTGAATTAGTGTAGCATTGTTAAATGCTCCTCGATGTCCAGGAAAGTCGTCATGGCTATCTCTTTGTCTTCTATAGACTTAGTAATTATCCTGTTGAGGTCATCTAAAGCGACTCTGTAGATTTTCCGGTGGTATGCGTATTGTCTGTCACTGAGTGGCTGTTCTCTCAGTGCGGTATCTCTTATGTACCTATCCACCAACTTTCAAGAGTTTTTAGTAAAAAGGAGGATAGGCTCATTGGTCTGTATGACTTCGGCGTTTGATCGGATACTTTACCTACCTTAGGTAGGTATACCACTTCACCTTTTGCCATGCAGTTGGGACGTATCCCAGGCTATACATGCTCTGAAGATTTTCACGAGATGTGGCATCAGTACCTCTATCCCATTCTGAAGTAGGGCAGGGATATTCCATCCGTGCCTGCAGATTTGAAAGGCAGAAATCTGCTTAGCGCCCACTTGACTCTCGTGGGTCTCGTGATTCTGCGGCCAGCCTCCAGTCTTGTCTTTTGGCCTCTCTGGCGTACGATCTGCTACGGCCGGCCCACGAGCACCAGTCAGGATTTTTGCGGACGGAAAGTGAACCTTCAACAGTTCCTCGATGCTCTCTTTATGAGTGCTAGTGTAGGTTCCATTCATTCTTTTGATGAAGCCCACTCGGTCGCAGCACAACCATCCTTGGCTAGAACTTTATGGATTCGTGAACATGCGGGAGCTTCATTCAGCTCCTCGCAAAACTTCCTCCATGAGTCCCTTTTTGCCTTGCGGATTTCCTTGTTGTACTGTGTCAGTTTACTTTTATAAGTGTCCCAGCTGTGGTCGGACTTGGCTTTGTTGAACAGCCTTCGAACCTCGGCCTCAGATGCTCTAAGTTCTTATTCCACCTGCTGTTTTGGCGCCCTTATGCGTCCTTGTTTTTCTGGGCAGTTTTCCGTGTATGCAGCCTAATGGCTTCATGCACTTGGTCTGCCGCTAGTTCTAGCCCTTCTATTACCCCCACAGGTGCCGTACCTCCCTCGAGAGACTCCCTGAGGGATGTTACATATCCTTGCCAGTTTGTCTCCCTTGGGTTTCTGTACTTGACCTCGGTGAGAGTAACATTCAGGTTAAATCTTATGTGTCGATGGTCCGAACACGAAGGTTCCTCCGACACATGCCATCCCTTTATGGCGTCAATCATCCTACCTGAGCATAGCGTAACATCTAGCACTTCCGCTCTGGATTTTGTGACGAACGTTGGTTCCGTGCCTACGTTGGCTACCTCCAACCCTGTTGAAAAAATAAATTGCATGAGTGACTCACCTCGTGCGTTGGTGTTAGTGCTCCCCCATGCTGTATGGTGTGCGTTTGCGTCGCTCCCTATTATCACTTGGAGGCCCTTTTCCTCTCCATATGCAGCTATATTACTTATTATGGGAGGTGGGCACTCCTTGTCCTCGCCGGGGAAGTAGGCCGAGCAGATGATCCAGCTTCTGGTTCCTTCCTCCGTCTTGGCCGTAAGGATTCCTGTAATCACGTCGTCGGTGCAAAGCACCGGGATTAGTGTACAAGTAACCCTCGTGCTGTGTACTATGCATGCTCTTGGCCTTAAGGACCTAGGATTGTATAATACTTTACCTTGTTGTGGTGTTAAACCTGCAACTTTTCCTTTTATTAACCATGGTTCCTGCAGTAGTGCCACATCCAGACTTTCGTTGTCGAACCTCCTAACTAGCGTTGCTGACGCAGCTTTTGCATGTTGGAGGTTCGCCTGCAGGACCTGTATCTCTCTCTTCCCTAGGAAGAGGGTTCTGTGTCGGCTTCGTCCTCCGCAGCCTTGTCTACCTCCATTGGAGCAGCCACCCTCGTGGCAAGATGCCGTCTGAGGGGACTAACTCCGCTTTCGGGAGACTGGCTCTCCGGAGGGGCAGCGTCCGTTGCCGCTTCCGTTCCCGTGGGCACAATACCTTGAGGGTCCGTCGGCGCGTTGGAACAGGTGGCGTCTCCCTCGCCTGTCTGCTCTACTCCAGACTGCCCTTCCTTGACTCGGAATTTGAGTTTTCCTAGGCCAAAGAACGGCTGGAGATCTAGTTTCTTTAATTCCTCTGCTGACTCCTTATCTGCAGAGAAAGTCCACAGTGTGCCTTTGTCTCCTTTGTTGGAATTCCAAATGGTCCAAAGGCATGTGTTAAGGCGTCGATTTCCCACCTTTAGACGGCTTAGGATCTTCTCCGCCGGTACTTGTTCACCTTTCTCATCAGGCACAAACGTTGTGCAGATCCACGGCCTTGGAATGTCCTTGCCTCCAGAGCCTTGAGGGTCGCTCTCTCCCAAGGTCTGAGCGTTGGAACTACTTCCTTAGCCACTGGCGCGCTTTCCTGATCAGCACAGATCACGATAAGGTGACCTGGTCTCTGTGTGCACCTCACGAACCGGACTTGGGGTCCTTGTTCGAGATGTCGTCATACGCTGCCAGCAAGGAGTCCTGGACTGCTGTAAGCTGGTCCGGCTCCAAGCGGTTAGCTGGATAGCCATCACTGACTATCGCGATTTTCACCGAGGAGGCTGCCTCTCTGAAGGATAATCCCTCAGTTTTGGGTTTTTTTGCTTCGGTACATTGGGTGGGGTATTACCTTCCGACCGTGTCGTTTTTTCGGATACCACCTTGTTTTACTCGTCGCTCAACCTTTTCTGGCTCTACGGACTTAGTTGCCTTTTTGGCTTTTGGTTCGCCTTGGTGGCGCCATCCTGACCTTTTTGTGCGTGCCGGATGAAGTTGTCTCTGATTACGGCTCTTCGAGCCTGAATGTAATCTTGGCCCTGCTTCACCAGCTTTGCACTTTGGCCTAGAAATACCCGACAGTCTTGCTGTTCGGAATTTCGTCGTCGGACATTAAGTCAATGTCCTGACTGAGCCTACCTCAAGGTGGTCTTTTTTGTTAAGTCTGATGTACCAGGCGTCTCCGCTTTTGGTACATCTCCTTTTGGATTTTTCCCCTGCTTAACAACTTTGGGAAAAGGTTTTTTAAAAGTTACTTGGTTCTCCATAAATGGTCCCACGAGTAGCTGGGGAAGGGTTGGTCCACTTCAGAGCCCGCAGTACTGAAGTAAGGCATTTATGCAATGGGTGCGCCCGTGCCCCAAGGTTGGACTAGTTGGGACTGGTCTTCTATCCAGCCACGCATCCCATCGGCCTAGTCCGCCACCTTAGGATTTAGGTTTTTATTGAGGTTGTCTCCTCTCGGCCCGTGCAGTTAAGCCTAGGCCCCATATCCCCGAAGGGATGGTATAACAGCCGCGAGCGAATTAGATTCGCTCTACGACCGGCGCCGTAATACCCTGGTGCAAACCATTAGCCACGACACGACGGCTTGGTCAGGAGATTTTTTTTCGACCTGTTCTGGTCTAGACCGCAGTGTTTTGCTTTAACAGTGGTACCTCGAGTAGGATGGAGTACTTGTACTCCGCACTGCGGTCGGCAGCAGGAGGAAGCTATGCCTGAAAGGACTGAGTTGCGCTTAGCCTGCTACTGGGTCCGTTCATAGGGTGACTATGATTGGTCCCTCACCACATGCCGATACTAAGTTGAAACATATTAAATACAGTACGAAATAAAAGGACTTTCTTTACATTTACCTAATTAGGTATTTTAAAACAACAACGAAAAACATTATTAACGATGTTATACATCTTTAAGGCTTTAAGACATTAAAATTGCAGCGTCGAGACACTATCTCATCTCAAAGGGCGACACGTATATGCACCTCATTTCTCCAGATCTTCGCAACATTAATGAAACACACAAAGCGCGACAAAGTAAACGTCTTGATTAGGCACTGCAAGTGCGAAAGCGAGGCGACCTTTTCATCCGCGCTATCTCAAAAGCGTACTCTCACGACTCGGGGTATCATCAAAGGCGGCGGCGTTAGAGTAATCTCTTAATTTGTTATGAGGAGGCTAGACGCCGAACGTTACAGTGGAACGTTATATCGTTGTCTGCGCCCTGTTTTTGTCCCAACGGTCCGAACTGTTTCCGCATTTTTAACAGGGAATTAATTTAACGAGATGGTGCTCAGCTATGCGGTAAGATGCGCGCCGTATACAGGAAAGAGCTTTTTGTCGTTTTCCGTTACTCTTTGCGAGAGTATTGTTTACACAAAGAGCGGTATTTCAAACTTCCTGTTAGTTGTAAAATAATATAACATCATGAAACTGTTTTGACCATGGATTAGGGAAATACAGAACTAGATAGTAATATTCATAATGTATATTAAGTTTTATACGCACCATCAAACAAGAAACTACCGTTTCGTTAGCTAACTTCATTCGGAATAGTGGATATAAATGTTGATATGGACTTTGAGGAAAGTAGAACAAGATCAGGAAATTCTCATTTGATCTCATAGTAGTTTAAATTAAAAGCACATATTTAGCATTGATGTAATGTTTCTGTACAGCATAGCTGTCGTCCGTGTAATTCCGGAAATATGAACTAATTCTGTAATAATTTTGACACGAATGTTAAATTGCACAGATAAAGTATTATTCAGTGTAAACCTCTCTTTGTTTGTGTCTTTCCCAAATGTAAAAATATATAATTCCTATACCAAGTATCGCAACCTGAACATGTTGTGGGCCAAACTTTAGTGTGCAAATACGTTCGCGCGTTTAAAAGTAGTGCATTTTAAAGTTGTGTTCATTATTTTTAGCGATAGATATCAGACATGAAATAATACGACAATGTTATTATAATGCAATTTATTAAAATAAGAAAATGAAATGAAAAAATAGGTACAAACATTATAATTAAATCGTGAAATTTGGAATTATTACAAACTACGAAAGTTAAATAGCGACAATGAAATCAATGAGACCCTTGAGCTTGAATTTGGGAAACTAATCCATCGATGTTTGGATGAATTCCACTGATACAAAGACGTAAAGAATTTTTCAAATTATCGTCAGTCAGCCATGTACGATGTTTTGATTTATTAACTTTCATCATTGAAAAGAACTGTTCGCATTTATAAGTTCTGCCAAACGCACAAATCAATCTTCTTGCGAATTGCGAAAGCTTTTCTAAGCTCCGGAAAATGGTCTTCTTCGAGGTATTTTTTGTAGAAGTCGCACAACTCCACGTCTTCAAATTCAGATTTTAGGAGTGAGTTTTCTTGAAGCTCGATCAACTCCCTTTGCAAGTGTATTGGAACATTTTGTACATTACTTTTTGTTGGAGTAGCTAATAAATTGAAACTGTCTTCCATGTTTTTAAAATCGCTAAATCTGTTCGAAAATTGCTCCGACAGTAACAGTAAGTGCTTGTTTTTGAAGTTTCAAATTTAAATCATTCAAATGGCCTGTAAGGTCGACCAGAAATGCTAAGTCACATATCCATTTTGGGTCACTCAATTCAGATAGTGGTTTATCTTTTATTTGCATAAAATCTGCTATCTCATTTCTAAGCTCGTAAAACCGTTTCAGCATTTTTCCTTTGCTTAACCATCTGACTTCACAATAATATATTACGTCGTCATATTCGGCTGATATTTCATCCAAAAACGCCTTGAACTGACGATGGTTAAGCCCTCGGGATCGAATAAAATTGATGGTTTTTACTACCACATTCATAACATTCTGGAGTCGAATGGACTTAGAACACAAGCTCTGTTGGTGGATAATGCAATGAAGGACTATCAAATCATCTTTTTGCACATTTAATTTAGTTGCTTTTTCAAACAAAATTCCTATGAAACCTTTACGTAAGCCGACCATAGAAGGTGCACCATCTGTGCATACACCAACTAATTTTGACCATGGCAAACCAAAACTTGTGAATACCTCTCCTGTAATGGTTCCTTTTAGCGGCTATAAAGCAAGCAAGTCCTCAGTAACAGTGAACTCTTTATCAACACCTCGAATAAATATAGCCAGTTGAGCTGTGTCAGACAAATCGGTGCTCTCGTCTAATGCTATGGAAAATGATTCAAAACCAGCAATACGGTCAGTCAAAGTTGTTTTATATCATTAGCCATCATTTCTATACGTCGGGCAACAGTTCGTTTTGACAAACTAATTTTTTCAAATTCGTTTTTCTTTTCAGGACACAAAACACTGCAACTTCTAACATACACTCCTTGATAAATTCTCCTTCGGCAAATGGTTTTAATGACTTTGCCAATTTTGAACTAACTATAAAACTAGCTTTCACAACATTATGAAGTTGCGTTCTTTTTAAATGAAACATTTGCTGATGTTTTTTCAAATTTGCGGTAAGCTTCTGGATTTTGTCTTTTCTTATTTGTCCTGTCAGTGAGTGCAGCATAGGATGCTTGGTTAAGTAATGCCTCTTTATATTGAATTCCTTCATCACTGAAATGGATTCATTACACAACAAACAAATAGGCTTACCATTGTGCAAGATAAAAAAGAATTCTTCAGTCCATTTTTCTTGAAACTGGCGACCCTCTGCATCTACTTTCGTTTACTTTTCGTTCGATAAACTGAATAACAAAATATAATTAGTAAGCACTCAAGATGCACACAAAGTCACAACGCAAATTGACGGCACTAGCAGTTCGCTAGGATATCGCTTGTCGAAGTTATCACCTTGGTTGCTCAAATAGAACTGAACTAAAGTTCGGGCCATCCACCCGCTTATATAGGCAAAATGAAGGAATGATCTAGAATCGTCTAGTGTAGAACATTTGAGAAGCTATAATAAACTTTTGTTGCGCCGTCAGTGAGGCGGCAAACATCAAAGGCTTTGATGTTTGCCGCTTCATTCTTTGATGATCGCCGCCACTCGGCTTGCTCGCTCACTTGATTCCGCAGGAAACAAGTCACGGTTTTGAAATTGATATTTCAGTAATTAATTAGCCAAACGTTTTATAGGAGTTATAACCATTGGAACAGCGAGTAGTATGACTGAATAAAAGGTTTTCGAAATTAAGTATTTTTTCATAATATTTTTGAAAAACATTGATGGTAATTTTTTTATGGAGCTGGGTATGACAATGAAAAATTTGATGGCAAAATAATTGATGCTATTTTGACTTTTTTTCAATCTAAGTTGACGTAATCTAATATTTTCGTTAAATCTAGTAGGGTAATTATGGAAATCACCATTAAGAGTGTAATTATCAAAATTTTCTTTTATAAAAGTGATACATTCCAACATATATACACATGGTGTAGTTAAAACTTTAAGTTAAATAAAAGTTTCTCTGAAATCAGCTCTATACTCCAAATTCGCAACCAATCTGATACATCTTGTTTACAGTTTGAATACTTTGAATAAATGTCTGGAATGACCACAAACTAAAATGGTACGGCTCATAACTGAATGAAAAAATGAGAAATATACTGTTATTAAATAATCAGGGGATAGTTTATTCTTTAAAGTTCTAATCAAGAAAATTTTGCTTGAGAATCTTGTACACAGATCATCGATATGATTCTCCCAAGTTAACTTCGGATCCAACAATACACCGAGTAGCCTTACAAGTTTAATTAGCTGATTCCCAGTTGATCTCAGTGACAGTATTATATGCCTCTGCAGTTTGGTTGGATTCACATACAATTTATTGGCTAAAAATCAATTATTTATAGGAGCATCCATGTTTTCAGTACTTGCACTAAGATGCACTTCTGAGAAGTCAGAGTTAATACCTGTGGTATCATCAGCAAATAGAAAAAAATCGGTGTTAATATCACAATGCTCTAGGCCATTGATGTAAATTAAAAACAGACATGGTCCAAGAACGGATCCCTATGGTACTCCATGCTTGATATTTGTAATATTGGAAGAACTATTATTATATTTTACAAATTGAGATCTGAGTCTGATAAAAACGATTCAAGTAGTTGTAAGGAAGGTGCAGAGAAGTGATAAAGTTTCAATTTTTCAAGTAGTATTTTATGATTTACGCAATGATTTATAATATGATAGCACCTGAATAATAGCCTCAGCAAAGCAAATCTTATGTTCACCGTACCACCCATTGTCTACTTTTCTAAGTCATCTTTATATGTGCTAAGCTGACTGTCTACCTGTCTGCACGGGTAGAGTCGGAATGAAATGTGAATTTAGATGTCTATATTAAAACTTAATGGATTTTTTTTAGCCAGGTAACACCTACTACTGGAAGTGATAAAGTTTTTTTTTTAAATTTTATTATGTAATTTTGTTATACATGCCAATATTCATTCTGGGCTTTAACATTACAGGTTGGTGCTCCAGCTCCTGGGGGACAATTTGCCCATTACAAGGAAGATCTTTATTTATACGGCCAACGGGCGTTTGGTGTGCCACCGGATCGCCACTACAGAATGTTACATCTAGCTGGCGAAGAAAAACCACCTATAGTCGTGCTTAGCGTTATAGTCATTGAGGCTGAAGGATTAGAAGCGAAAGATGCTAACGGTAATGTAGTTATTTCTTTTTAAACTATGTAGAAACTATTGAAAGCAGTCGTGATATGAGCGCATTTATAACATAACCATTATTTCACGGGTATTTTTTGGTTAGTTCAGTTAATGTACTTACGGCTTTTTGCACCGATTGTACTTAAGCTTAACTTAAGACTTAAGTAGATCCTGAACTATGATTTCGTTTTGCACCACTGTTTAAGGACCAGTTAAGTATTATTCAAAATAAGCCGAAGATTTGCCCGGCTTAAGGTCCAGTTAACCTCACTTTTGGTTTCAAATAACAAGTATTGCGGCAAGTGAAAGAAGATTTTTATTTATTGTATTACGGTGTTTTCGAGGTGTTTTATTTATTGTTGTGGGGATATTTATTATTTGTACATTTTTGAAACAAAATGGCATGTAATATCTTAATAAATACCATAATGTTTGAAGATGATGATGAATTGGACGAGTTAAATATAATTTTTTGTGGTATACCTAGACAAGTAAATGAAAGGGCAGAATATTTTCATACGTTTGAGGAACTTAAATTTTTTTGGCGATTTAGGATAACCAAATGTACAACATTATTTATACTAAACCTGATTGAAGCGGAAATTGAATATCCTTGATGTGTGAGTAGGTATAAAAAATAATTTTAAGTTTACCATGTAACCTAAGACGAAATAACCATTCCTATGACCACGAATGCATACAGTTTGTTATATTTTATCTAATTAAACAACAAATTTTCAACAATAATAGTGTTGCTTTTATGAATCAGCTGTTAATATTCCTGAGACTGACCTGACAGCAATAATGAAAACTCGTATCAAGAATTAAAAGTCAACATTCTCCTTCTTTCTAATAATAATAATAATAATAATAATTTAATAATAATAATTTATTTGCCATTAGTTATAAAAAAAACATCGACATTGTCAAACAATACCTAGACATAAAGCATAAAATACAAATATCAAACAGATAAGTATAAAGACAAGAGGAGGTAGAGGAAGATGTGCATATGTATGTATAAAAAACCTAGAATGAAATATATGCACACCAACAACAAGTGTTACTATATGGGAGCTCATGCAATCATGAATTCGTCACTACTATAAAAAATATTTTCCAGTAAGAAGTTACGCAGCATCCTTTTAAATTGGAGAAAGGTGCTGGCTCGGCGAATTTCAATGGGTAGTTTATTGAAGTATGTGATGGCTGCGTATTGTGGGCTGTGCTCGAAGAGTGTCGTTCTATGGCGAGGAACACTTAATTTGTCGCAGGACCTTGTGGTCATATGATTATTGATATCACCATTCCGTAGGAAGGTGTTTTCGCGTCTTTTGAAAAATATTAATATTTCATAAAGGTAAATAGACCACAAAGGCAGTATTTTGAAATTTTTAAATAGTGGGCGACAGGATTCCCGCGATGAAGCACCGGCCATACATCTGATGATTCTCTTTTGCATAGTAAATAAATTTCTTGCTGCCGGCATAGATCCCCAGAAGATGATGCCATACCGCAAGCGGGACTCAACACAACCGAAGTAAAACATTCTAAGTTGTTGGACACCAAGACACTTACGAAGATTACGCATGCCAGGGCCGAACACAATTTCCCTCCAAGGCCGAGCAATGCTCCCCATATTTCAATATATTGTCAAGGATTAGACCAAGAAATCTGACCGAACTACATTCTGGAATTTGTTCTTCGCCGTGCTGTAGACTCAGCGTTACGGGTTCAGACCTTGGGCATGCTCTGAAGTGCACTACCCCCGTTTTTCCAGTGTTCAACATAAGGCGATTACTTCTACACCAGGAAGCCATACCGCTCACCACAGCTGCGGCAGACACCGAAACACTTTCAAATGACGATCCCGAGACGATACAACTTGTATCGTCCGCATACTGAGACAAGACACAACGGTTCAATGCGGGGCGCAGACTATTTACAAAAATTAAAAAGAGTGTAGGGCTCAGGATAGATCCTTGGGGTACGCCGTTATTTATACTACTAGATGAGGAATAATAGGTTTTTTGAACATTACCTCGACAACCTGAGACAGAGACTAAGAACGATCGGTCTCTAAGAAAGGATACAAAAAGATCGTATGCAATTCCGCGTATTCCCATGTCCCACATTTTTGAAAGTAGTAAAGAATGATCTATTATATCAAAAGCTTTTGACAAGTCAAAGAAGATTCCAACGACATTATTTTTATTATCTAGTTCTTCATATATGTAGCTTAGAGCGTGATATATGGCATCACATGTTGATTTGCCGGCTATGAATCCAAATTGGCTTTCAGAAATGAGTCCATTCTTTGTTAAATAATCGGTTAAACGAGTGTTAATGAGTCTTTCGAATATTTTGGCGAAGACGGACGGTATTGCTATTCTGTGTGTATTTCTGTGTGTTTCCGTCAAAAACTTACAAGTTACAAGTCACTTTCACACTGTCTGACACTGTTGCTATCCGTTTTCAATACTTAGCTAAGCTTTATTCCTAGTTTCGACGGTACAAAACATATTCACCTTAAGCTGAGCCTCTACTTAACTAAGTTTGTTATTAGGGAAAACTGGTGCAAATAACTGTAAGTCACTGTAATCAGTTTGATAGTTCGAGGTTATGATTAATTAATTTGCAGCACATACTTTATTTTGACATTGAAAAATAAGGAATTGAATCCGCATTTATCTATTTATAATATATTAAGTACATGAGTACGGATTTACAAATAACGCACGAAATTCGCTGGAAGAAACCCAATGAGTGCGTTAGGAACGTTTTGACGAGTTATGTACATTATTTTTCTCACAACTATAAATCTTTATTAAATTTTTATTTACATATTTGTTTGTAGTATTAGTTTGACAGTTATTAAAAAATGATCGTGGAAAAATGATTTTTCCTGGTCACAGTATATTACTGTAAGGACATGTTCGCAAAAATCTATTGCTCTTAAGTGGTCCGTTTTGAATGACCTTCAAGACCAGCTGCCATTTTGTAAAGCTGTTGCCGGGAATTTTCAAACGTGTAGAATAATTTATATTTTAAAGGAAGTAGAAAAATAGATTAAAAAAATACACAAACTTATGCGTTTCTTATTCTGATTTTGTTACAAATATTTATGAACAGTTTATAGTAATAAAAAACACGATTTCAGTAAAATAATGTTTGATTAAGTGATACATATATTTGCAAGTGTTTTACGATAATTATGTTGATATTCTTTCCTTTTTGTGAAAAAAACCTTTGTTTATATTTTTATAATGTAAAAGATTCTTCCATGAATGAATATGTTGTGGTTCTTTCTCAAATAAATTAATAAAAGCAACAGCATCGGTGGAAGGGACTTTCAAATTTCTGACACGAATACACAATAACTTTTAATTAGGGTTCAAGAGTTATGACTATATCGTTCTGTGCGATACAAAGATTATTCCTTTCTATTCGACTACTTCATTTCTAACATCTGACTTTGCACTGGTTTGTCAACAATAATGTCCGAGGGTGCACAAGTGGATAGAGTTCAAACGTAGACTATAGAATATCGAATTATCTATAATGTGAATACATTCGATTAAAATGTATACCAGTATAATGCAGTTCAAGCCAAAATCACATTATTTTAAAAAGTGAACATAAAATGAATTAGGTTAGATACTGCGATAAATAGCAATCTAACTTAAAAGGTATATCTAACAAATACATTGATTTAATGTGACCTAGGAATCTCTGCACAACGATAATGGTTCTTCTTATTCATGTACTTTCTTAATTCTTATCGTGTCATATATATAGATTCATTCGGAAATCCCAAGAAACTGCGACCATCGTCAGCATCAAACTTATCTTGCGAGAGTGACTGGCACTACAACATGATACCCATTGGTGTCTTCTTTCACGATAATTTGAGTTATTTCACTTAAACCTAACAATATAATATATAAAAAAGTATGTAAATGTTATGGCCAGTGGCCACCGATCTTACCTTTTACGCAAGAATATCATAGTTTATTAAATGTTTTTAAAACTGCAGGGGTAATTCAAAACTAATAAAATACGTAAAATAAATAAATAAAACAAGTAAATCATATAGATTAAACGGATGAGTAAACTGATTTGTGTAGATACGAACGTAAATAATAACAAACTGCCATTTTGGGAAGCTGTTGTTTGTGTGAGTTTAGGTTTAGAAATTTGACCGTAATAATCCTCTCTTGTCTTACTCGTGTACTCTGTCCTGGTGTCTAGTGCATTCGTGGGATTTCTCACGCGTTTCGTGTCATTTTTCGCAGTCGTTATGTAGTATATTATTATTTCGTCGTGCCATTCAATTTCGAGAAATTAGATGTCAAATAATATAAAGTTAGGATCAACAAATTCGACATAAAATATAATATTAAAGGGTAACATGAAATTCTTTTATTGCTTATAAAAATTTTGTTAGTTTCTAGAAAGGAATTTCATTTTACCTTTTCATATTTATTTCATCCCACATCATCGATCAATTTTAATAATCCGTTTTATTATTACCAAGAACATTCGAAAATATTTTCACCGATTCATTTATTACTGGGAAACGGCAACGTTCGTTCCTCCAGGTCACCCTCATCCGAAACTCCCGAAATTAAATGGACCGTAAACGTAGATTTAATTAAGTCGACGGGAAATTCGATTTCCCCCACGGGCCTCCCTCAAACCGTACAGAAAAAAAACGAATCCGAGAGAACAAAAGATGGGAAATTACTCCCTCCGGTCAGCGACAAAAAAGGGACTCGTTTCGATTTTTAATACATTCTAATAAGGGCGAACGGAATCCTTCATCCGGATGCCCGATTTAGGCGAAATTGCCGACCGTACTTGCTCCTTCGCCGTCCAATCATTTTGGTGCACGGAGTTTTTCATTAAGTCGGAAAGTTTTGTTTCCCGTGGAAAGCTTTTACGATGATCTCAAGATATCGATTAAATTTAGAGCGTAATTAAAAATAAAAAAAAAAAATCAGAAATTGTACGAAAAATCAGTTTAGATATGATCCGGTTGTTGCTGGGTAAGTATATGATTTACTCTAACTAATGTGATGAAGTTTACATTGGACGAACAAAGTGTAAGATCGGAACTAGGTTTAAGGAACACATAGCAAGTTATCGCTATGGAAGACTTTGAATCATCTAGCGTTGCGCCGCACATAATGGTACTGGACATAGAATCGATATAAAAAAAAACACTTTGAATTAGTGAAAAATATACAATCGTCGAGAGTTAGACGCATACGAAAGCAAATACATTGAAAAAAAAAGCATTCAAATAACCTATTGAATCGGGATGTGGCAGTTGTAGTTTGATAGAACCCACATACCCTAAAAACAAGTACTACAGTATACAGAGTTATGCACAGTCAAGCTCCGATAAGTTGTTACGGGGTTCGTTCGCTCTCAAGCTTAAAGGTCTCATCGGATCGAAATAATTGATCCAAAACACAAATTTTTGGGTGACACTGTATATTGTCCAAAAATAAAGCAAAATAATAAAATACAATGTAATACAATGAAATACGAATCTTAACATATGTTACGATGACAATTAGTGTTCGCTCATAACCTCTATGCTTAAGTAATAATTTAAATAATAGGTAATGATCGTGCAATGAATAAAGTTAAAAGTAATTATGAACGATGGTATTTACCAAATATAAATTTGAATCTTAATCTAAGTTCGTAATTTTGGCTTGAAAGTCTTTATCACGTGATAGCATTATAAAAATAACTTTTTTAATTTTAATATCGTACGAGAAAAGAAAATAATAAAATAAAATATAAAACTTAGCTGGTAACTTTGGCGGCTGTCTCTGGGAGGGTATGTCACGCTAGAGTTGTTGTAGGCGCGCCTCAGTGTGTGAGTGATTACCCAGGGTTCTTACTTCAAGTACGCAACAAATATAATATATTTTAGTGAAACAAATATTTAGTTTTCGTAGTTTTATTCCCCAGATCAACAATACGACAAAAAAGTGTATAAGTCTAAATACAGGTAAGCAAAATTACAATCAATTACGGTGAAATACTCGTTTTGGCTAACGGAGTTTTCGGTTAATTTGCCGAGAAGGCACGGGAAATAAATGTACAAATATATATATATATATATTTGTATACCGGGGTTTTCGCTTACTTTGTGACGCTCATCGGATTAATCGTTACAAGTGAAATATCAATAATCTACGGCAGGAATTGGTGTACGATAATTCTCGTATTAACAATATACAGGGGGGACGGCATAAAAAATAATCTGAGCGTGAAACAAACAATAAAAGAAACAATCTCGCCGCGTAACCAATTAATTCGTGGGGCGGAAGGACTATAAACGCGTCACCCCGCATACAGTCCTACAGGATCGGTAGGCGGTTATAATCGCATCACCCCCTGGGACGACAGCATACTATAACCTTGCGAGAACGGAAAATAAACTGTAAACGTGTCACCCCGAAGGACGACAACAGAATACAGTCCTACAGGAACGGTAGGCGGTTATAATAGCATCACCCCTTGGGACGACAGCATGCCATAACCTTGCGAGAACGGAAAATAAACTGTAAACGCGTCACCCCGTGGGACGACAACGTATTATGGCCAGGAGAGGTTCGGGAATCGGCGGAGTCTGCGGAGTCTGTCTCGATCTCGTAGATGCACACGCTTATATAGGCAGCCGCGCCCGGGGATTCGAGCGTGCGTAAATCCAACATGCGCGCGTAGGGAAATAGCGTGCGTAGATACAATGTGCGCCGCGTGGAGGAGACGCGATACTCTAAGAATTCAAACTAATACGGCTGCCGGCGAAAACAAATTAACGAAATAAATGCCGGCGTAACGAGCGCATCAGGAAAAAATGATTAAGTAAACTACAATTTATGATAAAATAAATTGCTAACTCAAAATATATACTGAAATCAATTTTTCCGTGTAACGACACGTTACAAGTGGACAACACTCCTTTCCTCATTAGTAGCTTTTTGCAATGACGGTTATGTCATCTTTTGGACCATGTCATCTGATGCAAATTATGCCAAAAAACTTTTTTTTAATGTCTGTTATAATTTCAGAGATATTCCTAAAAGTTTGCAAAGTCACCCAAACTTTGAAGGGAGCTGTACCCCTAAATTAAGCGATAGCACTCTTTCAGTCTGTAGTGTTTCATTGAAATCGAAATTTAACAGTTGGGAGATTGAATAGTAAACTTAATCAAGGTATTCATATTCACAATGGATCGCGGTGACTGGAAGCTTTGTGTCTCAGCCCAGTTTCCCAAAAATAAAAATAAACATCGTTAAAAACATAATACACTTCGCACTTTGTCTCAAAACCACCTAAGCAGCGCCTGTTCTCATCAAAGCGAATATTGTTAAAGTCGCCAGCTGTATCTTCCCGAACAAGAACCCTGCATCTCTTCGTCCCTTTCTATCTCTCTTCTCCTTTTCGACTTTTTAATAAGAATCTGCGAGAAGACCCCTAATATCTTTTTAATGAAGTGAAACGGGCTAGCCTCCCGCCGCTGGGATCGGGGAAAACGGTTTTAGCACCTGCCTTTTGCGCCGCAGCAGCCGGCCGACGGCGACGCCGACAACCTGGTCCCGTTGAGACGTCGGTGTCCTGGCGCGCCGTAATTGGAGATTAAGCGGCAGGATTTTAAAATCCCCACGCGTATTTTTACCGACGGGAACTTTATGAGTGTTTCGCGACTTTGCGGACCGGATAATACCTGCCCGGAGGGGATCCGGGGATTAATGCCGGATTAGGTCGGGAGCGCTTACTATTCTCGAGTGTAATTTTTTCATAATCCTCGACTGTAAACGGAGCGTTAACTTTTAGATGAGTGTTGACGCACAGGTGTTTTGGATGTGGCTAGTGAAAGATATCTGCTTTAGAGGAAGCGTATCTTATTTACCTTCCTAAATTGATTCTGTTCTTTTTTTTTTGTTGTAATTAATGTAATGTCTATGTAATAGAAGGGTGTGTACACTGCACCTAAAAGATCTATTGTGTCCCCTATTCTTGCTGCTTTACAGCTGGCTTCAATCCTATTCCTTTTAGAAAGTGTAGGATGTCAGAGAGCCCCAGTCTAGGTAAGTCTCCTCTTCGATTTCACATGCTCCCAGGTACAATGCCTCCAGTTGCACAGTGCTACGCAGTTTGAGAAGGATGGATGGATGTTTCATCCTGTTCCCCACAAATTGCATTCAGATCTTTTTCCATCCAAGCTACTCAGGTCGTCCTTCAGTCTACAATGGCTGAAAGTATTCCTGTTAAATGCGAACATTGTTCTACTCAGGTTGATGCATTCTGTAACCTCTTCTGGTTATAAGTTCAGAAGAATTTTACTTTGCCTATTCCTGGAGATTTTCCAGTAACTGGATTTTTCTCTGCTTCATTTCATTTTTAGTTTTTTCAGTATTGTACTGCTACTTAATCCGCAAAGGGTTCAGGCCCTACAAAGGCATTCCACCCCTTTTTTGCGAGGTTATCGGTTATTTCGTTTCTTCCACTCCTGTGTGACCCGAACCCACAGGAGGGTTACTTTATTTCTTTTGCCTGGCTCATTTAGTTTCCCTAGGCATTCCAGACCATCTTGGAGCTGATTTCATATGAGCTCAGCGCCCTTGATGGCTGCTTGACTATCAGACACGATGATAATCTCCTGCTTCGATAGTTCCTATCCATAATGAACTGAACACATCTTCCAATAGCGTGTATTTCCGCCTGAAATATACTAGGGTATTTCCCAAGCCTTCGAAATATGTAGTTCTAGGCCATATATTCCTATTCCAGTTCCTTCTGCCGTTTTGGAGCCATCAGTGTACCATTTGATGGCATTTCTATTCAAGTTCAAGATGGTGTTATGAATCCCACTCGCTCTGCTACTTAGCTTTATGGTGAATTCTTTCACAAAGCTAATTTTTTTTAACATATCATCCGGGCATATCCAGGTTTGATCACCGTTAGGAGATTGAGGCCTATGCCTAATCATTCCTTCCTTGACCATTTTTAGTGCGGTTCTTTTCGCTACACCCCCTACCACAATGTGGGGGGGGGGCAAGATCCAATACTACTTCAATAGCTGCTGTTGGGCAGGTTCTCATAGCCCCCGTTATGCATACACATGCTAATCTTTGCACTTTCGAGAGGTTAACGCACAGGTGTTTTGATGTGGCTAGTGAAAGATATCTGCTTTAGAGGAAGCGTATCTTTATTACCTTTCCTAAATTGATTCTGTCTTTTCTTTAATGTTACATCTTTCAATTAAAACAACTGTATTTTGAGACTGCCATCTTCTGGTTGCTTGGGCGACACTCAAACCTTCGAATATTTTTCAGTTAGTTGATGAAAGATCCTTGTTTTTAATATTTTACTTTGATCTCGCCTTAAAGGTAACTTACTGTGGATACGACAAGCTGTTCAAAGTTATTGGCGCACTATTGTCAACTTTGTTAATATTGCAGCTACGATGTTGGTTAAATGATCAACGGTGTAGGGTTTTTACCCTGATTACAATCGTGTACTCAGAGCAGAAACAATTGAAAATCACGTTTACGAGATAACCGATCGCCCTGTATATTTTGTCACCAATTGATAGAAAATCAGTTTCCACATGCAGTATTGTTATAATGGTATAACTTTAAAATGAGAAAAACAAAAGAGCTGCGACTCATACAATGATGGATTCGATATAACAGTGAAAACTTTTGTTGTTTGCCAACTTAAGATGTTTGTTTTAACAGCCAAAAAGGAAATCCAAGAGTTTACAAAAATTTATTGATAACAATGACAAAAAACAGCAATTGCTGGGAATCACTGGTGCAATCAACACAGTACAGGGACCGCTTCTTTGGAGACCATTGAGAGCCTCCCCCCGCTGGAGCTTTATGTGAAAGCGGAGGCAATGAATGCGATCCTTAGACTGAAAGCCAACAACCTGTGACATCCCAACATCAAGGTAGGAGGGCACACTTATACTGCGAGCACAATGTTGGACGGGCCATTGCTGCAAATGCCCACGGAGAGCAGTTGGCACCCGAAATTATCTTCACTGAAAAGATGAAAACCTCCATACCGAATAGAGACCAGGCACGTGGTGAGATTACTGCTAATGATAACTGGTTCACGGACGGATCCAGATCCAGCCAGGGCACAGGAGCCGGTATTTGTGGGCCCAGTCCTAATCAAAGGATATCCATAAGTCTGGGGAAACATACAACGGTTTTCCAGGCAGAGGTATTCGCCCTTGCAGCCTGTGCAGAAATGATTACAAAAGGGGGCTACATGAGGAGGAAAATTAATATAATGACTGACAGCCAGGCTGTCATTAAGGCAGTCTCGAACCCCCGTAACTAGGTCAAAACTAATTAGAGACTGCAAACAATCCCTCAATGCACTGGCACGAGACCACACGGTGTCTCTGATTTGGAATTGGGATATGAGGATATAAAGGGCAATGTAATAGCTGACGAACTAGCCAAGGAGTGCTCTAAGAGGCACTTCATGGGTCCAGAGCCCGTATGTGGGATTACTAAGGATTCCGTAAGAAGGGAGATCTGGACCTGGTTAGATAAAGAAAGTACAAAGAAATGGAGGTCGACTGAAGGTCAACTCTATACCAAAGCGCTGATAGGGGATGGAGATGTTGGTTTCTCTGATAACCTGCTCAGGCGCAGTAAGAAAGAAGTTAAAACCATTACTGGGTTGCTAACTGGGTACTGTCCCCTGAAAGAGCATCTATACAACACAGGCCGGGTAAGCGAACCGTGTTGTAGAAGATGCTAACTACAGGAGGAAGCGAGTTTACATGTAATCTGCACATGTGAGGAACTGAAGGTACTCAAGCAGAAATATTTTGGGAGAGATCTATTGGAGCCCTCTCGAAGGTTCTCAAATTCCCACTGGGCAAGATACTGGGCTTTATAGAGAACACCAAGCTGCTCGAAAAGTAAATTGTGAGTGAAAGAAATCTGACTTTCTTAATTACCCCAAAAATTTAAAAGGTTTAATTTAAAATAAAAGAACAGAATTTTCAACCCAAAGATGCTAATTAACAATCAAATTTATCTTATAAAGAGGGTAAAATTACAAAATGGCAGAAAAAAAACCGTGAACTGAAGGTTCTGGCCAAAAAATAAAAACTGCAGTTGATTCTAAATTACAATAGGACAATGCTATTTCCTATACGAAGCAAAAGTTTTGGTTGTTCAAGAAGATAAACCAATATACTAATTCAATCCACGTGGTTTAACACTAGAAATTTACAAAAATGAAAACTAAATGCAAGAACAATGCTTCTACTCACCCAACCGAGGTGATAGATAAAATAAAAATGAATCAGCAAAATAGAAAAACGGAAAAATTAACTCTTTAAACTAAAATGAGAAAATTACAACTAAAATATATCTTTCTGCACAAAACTAATAAATGATCTTATATCTACAACGTGTACACGTCAATATATTAACAATTATTACAAAATGAATTCCTTGATGGACAAGAAATCCAATCTCAGAATCTCAAGAATTACAAAATGGCAGCAAAGATTTAAAAATACATCTACTCACGTTAAAGTCAACCAAGGAACTCTAGAACAAACTTCTACAATCGTTTTTCTTACAACAATAACGCAAACGCACAATTTACCGACAAAATCTAGTAGAAAACGCATTGAATAGAACTAGCAAACGCTAGACATCTAAATGAATGAAATTAATTTAAAAAAAAACTAAACACTATATAAATTAAACCAAAACAATCAACCCTTTACCTAAATTTATACAAACTAAAATTATAATTGTGAAAATCTCTCGGTAAACTGAAACAGCTGATCTTAGCAAAACAAAATATGCAACTCCAAATACACACAGCAAACATGGGTTGCTTGTCTACAGCAATACGTTTCTACGAAATGGTATTGTTTAATATATTATTCGCCAATCTGGCGTAATTGATCGTACCCTGCGAAAAGCTGCAGAGTGTCAACTGTAAATTATGTGCACTATTATGCACGTGAAATAAATTACTAAATCAAAATATAAATCTCTATACGCTTTATTTAATTACAAAATTTGTGGGGAATTAGACCTTCTATTTTCATCCACATTTGCACAGATTCTTAAATGTTTTTCGCGTTTCGAAAAGGAGTTCAGCTCACCTGACTTTCTCCCTCAGCTAACGGCCATAAATAATGCGACCGCCATTTCGCCTAATTCAACTTCGAGAACGTATTTAAGCGGCCGTAAATTACTCCCAGGGCGTAATAAACGTCTCCTGAGGGCAGACCAAAGTGGGAGGACGTTTTTTTTTTTTTGAACTAGAATTTATCGCTCGCCCGCACTTACGCGGAATGTAAATTTGACGTTAGCACCCGTAGTCGACGCCGGTAGTGAAGTGAACTTTCTCTCTACGCGCTACCTTTCCAAAAATAACGATGGACTACAGGCGAGAATAGGTGGCGGGGCGTACCGATAGATAGACGGACGAAAAGTAAGACAGAACGAGAGAGGAAAAAAAAAACGGTAGGCGAAAAGAAAAGTGTCGCGCCTAATGGATTTTGCGTGTTCGCATAATAGCAAGATGGAAGATGTAGTGAGGATGGGAAAAAGAGTGGTTGTTTCTTTTTCCAAAGTATTGTTTGTATACAGTGTGTCCCCAGGTAGATCTAACTATACATATAAGTCATTTAGTTTTCATTTTTACGGAAAAACAAATAATTCTTTAGAAAAAGTTTTGCTTACTCTGAAGAGACTTTTGTGATAATCGAAATGTTGGTTAAACTTGTAAGATTAATCAACGTTGCAAAAGCAACAATAAATAAGATTGACTACGTGGAATATTCGTGGTTAGGAACTGATAATATGCAGTCAGAAGATTTTCTAGTTAATGAATGTGTATATCCATTAACATGTCCATTAATACTTGTATATTTCCACGAGTGTTTAAGGAATCACTAATTGTTCCGGTTCATAAGCGTGGAACTACTTCGTCGGTTGAGAACCACCGCCCGATTTCCATAATAAACGATTTTGCGAAAATACTGAAAGAATTACGTGAAAACTCAAGGCGAGATCTACGCATACGCAGACGATCTATGCATAGTTTACTCAGACAAGAATTTGCAGCAAATGCAGCACAATAATAACCTAATAACCATAAACGAAAATAAAACGGAATAGATGGTCTTCACACGGAAACGACAAACACCCAAATTCAATATTAGAGTAAAAAATCAAACCATACGACAAACACATCAAACAAAATACTTGGGACTTATAATAGAACACACCTTAAAATGGGATACCCACATAAGAGAAACACAACCGTTACATGTGAGGAAACCAATATACTATTCTATATTCACATCCAACATAAACTACCTAATAAATATATGGAGCCACACAAGCAACAAAAACTAAAATAAATTACAAAGACAATAAAATAAAATACTGAAAATATTTTATAGCATGGAGAGAAGAACACCAACTGCAGAAATATATACAAAAACACAAGAAATAAATATGCAACAAATCATACAATTAAATAATATGACGTTAATTCATAAAATAGAAAAGAAAATGGTAAAAACTGACTCTAGACTAATAAAAAATATAGAAATACACACACACACAATATAAAAAGACGCTCTCATTTAAGAACTGAAAAAACTACTAGCAACAAACTCATAAAAACCCCAAATAATGAAACCATTAAACAATATAACAAACTACCAAAAGAAATTAAAGACTTGACACATATCAAATTCAAAAAAACAATAAAAACCATGATAATGCAACACAAGATATAAAACCGAAAAGTTGACGCCTACAACATCGCTGTCGATACCGCTAGTCCGAGGCAAGGCAGGCCAGCCTCACCACCTTAGATGAGGACAGAGAGCGGGAAGCCAACAGCGGACATGAAGACATGACTGTATACATGCACTGTATATATATTACTTTTTCATCATTTTCAAATTGTTATATACATGTATACACATTCGTCAAATAAAGAACTTTCAACAATTATCTTTGATAGGGTTGTGAGCATTTTCAACGAATACAATGCACTTAGTGACAATCAACATGGTTATCGCATAGGTTTTTCTACGGCTAAAGCCACGTATGCGTTTATTGACGTAATTCACAAGGCCATTGATTGTAAAAAGTACACACTTGGGCTGTTCTTTGATTTGACATCTGCTTTTGACACTGTGCGACACGTATTTTCACTAGAACTCATTGGGCATCAGGGGGAGCTTTGCTGAAGTGGTTTGAGTCGTACCTTTCTGGAAGAACAATCAGAGAGGATTAAACAATGCAAGGTCTAGTTAATATCAGGTTGAACACGGAGTACCGCAGGGTTCAATACTTGGACCCTTATTGTTTATTGCCTTTATAAATGATGTACCTATATGAAGGTAGAAGGATTGGTGATATTTGCTGACGATACTTCTATGCTTGTGACTTCCCACGACGAGCAGGATCTCTTGTCCGGGGTGGAGCAGATCTTAGGAGCTTTTAGTGAGTGGTGTCTTGCCAACAGTCTGCTGCTGAACACGAACAAATCTGCTTGCGTCAAATTTTATAAACGTAAAATCACTAACATCGATAGATTCCTTTTCCCGAATGGTGATGTATTGATAGATAGATCAATACATGAACTTGGAACTTGGAACTCTCATATTGAACACGTATGTGCTAGGTTGAACAGTGCTTATTATGCGATTTTAAAACTAAAAACTGCGCTTCATGAGGAGCATATTATGAACGTTTATTATGCTCTAGTCTATTCGGTCCTTTCTTACAACACTGTTCTGTGGGGTAATTCTGTGAATTCTAAACGAGTTTTTGTTCAACAAAAACGAATATTACGTTTAATTTTTAACCTACGCAATGACGAATCTTGCAGACCAGTTTTTGAAAGGGAAAATATTCTTACACTTCCGTGTATTTATATATATAGGTGTGCCGAATATATCCGGAATAATATCAACAAACAGACTTTCAACGATCATAATTACGCTACTAGATACGTCCACTTACTCTTATGCGGGTCAGGCCATTTACTACAGGCTACCATCTGAAATAAAAAATGCTCGTAACTCTACTCAATTTAAAAAAACTGTTAAAAACTTACCTGATGCGAAGGTGTTATTATTGAGTTGGGGACTATCTTATATCATAAATCTATGACTTACTCTTTAAATTTCATTTTGTTATTTTTTTCTTATATACACATTTTTATCTGTTAATTGTTGATTGGTTCACATGTTTTATTGTATGTTTATATAATTTCTCGTATTGTCACTGTATTTTATACAATTTTTATATTATTTATTGCTGTTATCTTTTTGACGATTCATATACACTGATGTACTGTGTCTGACATGAATATAGATTATTATTATTATTATCAAGGAGGAGTGTTAAGCCCTACCTTATTCAATTTAGTTCGAAGAAACAAAGAGAAGGACGTCTAAACTTTGTATAAGGTACAAAAACATGGTTGGGGTGAATGTTCATTCGCACATGATGTGGCGTTATTCGCTAGGAGCAAAAGAGAACTAAAAAATCTGGTTATATGAAGGGAAAAACTGTCTGAAAAGAAGTAAAAACAAAAGTAATACTCATTGTCTTACGTTTTAGTGTGAAAGTTGATCTTTAACAAAGAGGTTGGAAAGTAAAATACAAGCTATGGAAATGCGATATTTTAATAGAATCACTAAAATCGAATACTAAACTAGTGTTTTATATAGTTCGTTGCTATTGCCACATATCCACACAAACATGTTAGAATTACAACACAAAACATTTATTATCGAAAGCTACTTTACAACTGGTCAAAAATTAGATAATGGAGAATGAGCTTATTCCATTCATCAGTGCATGTAGGATTTCCGGCAACAATTTTACTAATCCTGGTAATTACTTACGCACAGTTTTTAAGTCATGTTCGTGCTTGCATTGACAAATTTCGTGCAACCGGGACAGTAACTCGTAAACCTGGCAGTGGTGCACTTAAAAAACGAACCGCAAATTGCGTAGATGATATTTGACGTTAAAAGGTAAAGGTAGAGTCTATCATAAAACATATATAGAAACGCAATTTGAGATGGTTTGGACATTCACAAAGGATGGACGTTTGTAAACCTGTGAAGAATAGAGAACCTGCAGATAGAAAGGATTTTAAGACAAGGATTGACAAAAGAGTAAGCGTCGATACAACAGGAAGAAGTAGAGAAAATTCGTGGATCATTGCTACATTGCGCATCATTGCTGAAATTTTTATTATTGTTAAATCCGATTTTAGTTTCTTTAATAACGCATTTAAGACCGGTATAAACAGGTTATCATGCCCATCACTAACTTTTGTGCATTATAGATTGTCTATTTTAATAATAGCGTTATTAGAGTAATAAGAAATTAAGGTATTTTATTTTTTATTATTCATTAACTCTGGTTATTAATGCTCAGATTTTCCTTGCAATATCGAGCACAAAAGATGCTAATCATCTTTGATGTAGACCTAATCGTTTCAATATCTACTCTTACGCCGATTTATCTAGCCAATCCATCCAGTCAACAGAACTACTTGTATAATCAGTTATGATTCTTTGTATGTACATTAATAAGACAAATTGACAATCAAAAATTTTCTGGATGTTATCATCATTCATTCCTTAATAAGATAAGTGTTTGAAGTATACCGTAAAGCTACTAAATGTGGTATTGTTACTAATGAACATTCTAATCATCCACTTGGGCAAAAATATTCTTCATTTTATAATTACTTACACAGATTAGTAAGTTTACCTGTCACTGCAGCATTTTTTTAACAAGAACATCCTGAAGCAAATAGCAGAAATTAATAAACAAATAGTGCTCAAATTAAGAAAACGGAGATGTCAGCTTAACTTTATTTGCCTACAGATTCCACACCTATTAAAAAAAAAAACCTTATACTTCTGTTTTACTTCGATCTTTTTCCTTATAATATTCGGAAACCTTACTTTCATGTTGCGTTTAGAATAGTCCACCCCTAAAAAAATGTATTAATGAATTCCACACTTTATAATTTATTGTCTTTATACAATTAAGATTGCATAATTAACCATATTTTGCTTTTAATGATAGTTTTTTTTAATGCCCTGATAATGTTCTGTTGGGGACGAAACAAGCAACCTGATTATTATTATTATTAAAAGAATCTGTGACGAATTAGATCATTTTTATTTCTTATTCTTCCAGAACTATATCTGTCCTATGCACCACTAATTTCGATTCAGTGTCCACAATATCTTTAACAACAAAATTAAAACGGGAAAGTATATAGTTAATTTTTCTTATATCGTCCTCATTTCGTACAAATCTTAAACTTCGAAAAAACTGTCCAGTTAAATTATGAATATAGGAATATAGGATCAAGTCTCGAACCTTGCGGAATGCCAGATATATTACAGTTCCTCCGGCCTGTTTGATCAATAAACTCTCGCAAAATGAAAAAAAAAAAAACTTCTCAAAAAGTGCGTTTCTCCCAATCAAAATACGTCGTTTATTTTCAGGTTTCAGCGATCCTTATTGCATGCTGGGCATACGACCGGTGGCCGCTCCGTCTTCGCCACAACCGCAACCGGTCACGCCCAGCCGGACGCTGTCGGACGCTTGCGGCGTCATAGGCATGGGCGACGCTTCCCAGGGAAACCACGAGAAACTCCGGAAACACCACAGCTTCAAGTTGAGCTTCAAGAGGAAAGACGGTCGCATGCGAGAGCATCGGGACAGTTTGGGAGGCGCGCTGCCCGCCAAGTTCATACGAGCCACGTCCGTGAAACCGCATACCCTCAACCCACGCTGGAATGAGAAATTCAGATTGTGAGTAATATAGTACTAACTTTTTTTTTATTATTATTAATAGTAAAAATTTAACATTCCATGTAATATTAGATTAGATCAATTACGATGCTCTGGTATCTGAAATATCGTCAGTTTTTTTTTTTTTTGCACCACGTGTAGATTTTGCGCAATTCAACATTATGATACTAAGCATCGTTTGAACATATGTGTGCAACGTTTGCAAAATTGATCTTTATTAGCAATACATGGCACGGTTTCCTTTGCATGCCCATAACTTAGGATTCACTTAGGGCGCTTACACAGTACCAAACCAGCATAGAATCAACATTTGCTGCAAACTCTGAAGTAGTTACTCCGTGAGGGCGGGCTTGTGAATGCCGAGGTCAAGTGTGGCTCAATGTCGACCATTGGGAAGAGAGAAAGTGGGCCGTACAATTCCCTAATGATCAGTACGATTTGACAACGTGTAGCTGATTTTGTATGGAAGTGCGCATTCAAAATGGTGCCATTCTATACCTGTATATGTAGCTGTGGCAGGTTTAGAACCACTTCCATTGCAGTGATAGAGGTCGCTCTCATCGCACCCGTGGCGTACAAACACGTCAGCGTTCGTATGCCACTTTTGGCCATCTTACTACGGCTCCATATGTTATCATGGGATTAAGTGCCTTTGTCTATAACCACAGAATCGTCTTGGAGCTAAGCCCCACCCCAAATTTCTTCCACGCAACCTCCTACACCTGCCTAGGGCGATAGTGACCTTGTTGGTTGTATTCTGGATATGTGAGTTCCATGTAAGTCTTTGATTAGACCATACCCCATGGAATTTCTAAACTATAACTCAACACTGTAGTCTAAATAGTCAAATGTATACCATGGAACCTACCAAGAGGAAGAAGAGACACCAATTCACGTGCTGTGCCAATATGATGACCTGGCTAGGACAGAGTTTCTAGTATTGGGCGTCCTGGAGGATCCCATAGCTAATAGCTACATAAAGAAGCCACTCTCAATGATGATAGATTTAATTGAGAGGGCAAAATTAGAGGATGAGAACCCACAGCTAATGGCTACATAAAGGAGCCACTCTCAATGATGATAGATCTATTTTATTCATTCATTAAAGGTGGGCACTTAATGTCCGGGCACTTGAGCTAGGTGCTCATTATACCATCCCTATTAATTCTCTTATTTCCACTCGAGCAGCTTGGTGTTAAGCCCAGTACCTTGCCCAGTGGGAACTTGAGATCCTTCGAGGGCTCCAATAGATCTCTCCCGAAATATTTCTGCCTGAGTACCTTCAGTTCCTCACATGTGCAGATTACATGTAAACTCGTTTCCTCCTGTAGTTCGCATCTTCTACACCACGGTTCGCTTCCCCGGCCTGTGTTGTATAGATGCTTTTTCAGGGGACAGTGTCCAGTTACCAACCCAGTAATGGTTTGAACTTTTTTCTTACTGCACCTGAGTAGGTTGTCAGAGAAACTAACATCCCCATTCCCTATCAGCGCTTTGGTATAGAGTTGATCTTCTGTCGGCCTCCATTTATTTGTACTTTCTTTATCTAATCAGGTTCAGATCTCCCTCCTTACGGAATCCTTAGTAATCCCACATACGGGCTCTGGATCCATGAAGTGTCTCTTAGAGCCCTCCTTATCTAGTTCGTCGGCTATTACATTGCCCTTTATATCCTCATCAATCAAAGGCACCGTGTGGTCTAGTGACAGTGCATTGAGGGATTGTTTGCAATCTCTAACTAGTTTTGACCTAGTTACGGGGTTCGAGACTGCCTTAATGACAACCTGGCTGTCAGTCATTATATTAATTTTCCTCCTCATGTAGCCCCCTTTTGCAATCATTTCTGCACAGGCTACAAGGGCGGATACCTCTGCCTGGAAGACCGTTGTATGTTTCCCCAGGCTTATAGATATCCTTTGATTAGGACTGGGCCCACAAATACCGGCTCCTGTACCTTGGCTGGATTTGGATCCGTCCGCGAACCAGTCACCAAGAGCAGTAATCACACTGCGTGCCTGGTCTCTGTTCGGTATGGAGATTTTCACCTTTTCAGTGAAGATAATTTCGGGTGCCATGCTGTCCGTGGGCATTTGCAGCAATGGCCCGTTCAGCATCGTGCCCGTAGTATAAGTGTGCCCTTCCACCCTGAAGTTGGGATGCCACAGGTTGTTGGCTTTCAGTCTAAGGATCGCATTTATTGCCTCCGCTCTCACATAAAGCTCCAGCGGGGGCAGACCCACAATGGTCTCCAAAGAGGTGGTTCCTGTACTGTTAATTGCACCAGTGATACCCAGCAATGACAGATCTAATTAAGAGGACAAAATTAGAGAGATCAATAGACTTTAAAAGATCGCGGTAAAACATGGTCATATGGCTACCACAATCTAATCTAATCTAATTTGAAGATTTATCAGTTATAACAAAAAAATATACTCGATAGCGCAATGGAAATGTATAACTAATATTAACTAATATTAACGCATGAATAGTGACGAATAATAGCCAATAAATTATGGAAAATATAACCTGTCAAAGGCGCAATGAATGGAATTTTTTTTACTGTCGCAAAAAAACAATCAATCCATCCAGATATCCCGTATATTAAATTATTATACCAATTTACATATGAGAAGTTTTACTGGATGCCGGCGACAATGTCAAAAGGGAAACCACAATAATTAAATATGATTGTGCTGACGCCAACTTATACCCAATCCAGCTTATCCAGTTTTGACGTTACATTCACAAATAACATCTAGGATTAGTAAACATCGTCGCTGGAAGGCCACGAAACATTAATGCGTATATTCAAGGCATGTGTGGCTTGAACACTTTATCGCAATTCGATCTCTACTAGTGGCCTGACAGAGTTAACAGTATAGCAGCTAGTACACCAGGGTTAACTTTGTTTTGTTTGCGATCTACGGGAAGTTAGGAGAATAGTTGTTACATACAACGTATAATATATATTCTGGTGGTCGTATGTTCTATTTACATAAGGGTACCGTTTTGCTTCTTGTGTACGGCGTTTACATACACATGCGAAATATACCTACGCAACGTAGGTACCATACGTCTGGATATATGCGCTTCGTTCAGCTTGTTTTGTCAACTGAAACTGTGTCAAATGTACATAAACTCATATTTATTCAGAATGAGCGAATCGCACACAAGCATATATTTGCGCAGTTTAGTTAGTTAGGCGATGTTGCCTAATTGGCTTTCGCGGATTTTGGTATTTCATCGTCAGCGGTAAATCTAGAAACGTGTGGGGATTTGTAAAGTCCATTTACGTTAGTAGAATATACTAGATAGTGCTGCAATCGGCATCCATATCACACTGCCAAAATGTAATATGCTAAACAAATTAATAATATAACAAGGAACAAAAGAAATAATTAAACAGGCACCTAAAAACAACGAATTTATTAGTAATAATAATAATAATAATAATAATAATAATAATAATATATTTATTTCCTACAGGCGGAAGCCCAAATACAGGAAAGTTACATAATTACAACTTAATATTAGCGAATACAAAACTATAAATTAAACAGCTATAAATTAATAATAACTTCTCTTATTTTACCAAAAGTGTCGTAATGTATGTCACCATAAACACGAAATATCGTTGTAATTGTTACACATAGTGACTACTGGAGACTTAACTAAAACATTAGTTCTGTTTCTACTACAATAAAACATACATTGGTAACGGGTTTCAAACCTTGGAACAAGAAAATTTATTTATATATTATTTATTCAAAAGCCAGGAGCTATCTAGATTATTATTTAGCAAGCCAAATAAAAATTTTATATTTTGTATTATCCGTCTCTTTTGTAATGACACAAAGTTAAATCTGGATAGCATAGTGTCCTCTAGTCCTATCTATCTAGTCCTCTGTCTGGATAAGCACCATCAAGTTTGTAAAATAAGTATTTTAAAAATCTTCTCTGAATTGCCTCAATGTTATTGATATGTATCTGATAGATTGGGTACCAAAACAAGGATGCGTATTCAAGTTTTGATCTAACAAATGCAAAGTAAAGAAGGGATAAACACCTTACATTTTCAAAATCGCGACAGTTTCTGCATATAAAACCGTACATTCGATAAGCAGCTGCAACTATGCAATTTATGTGATTGACGAAAGAGAGTTTACTATCAAAGACAACGCCCAAATCTTCTCAGTTTCACATAGATTGAGATCTTCATCATTCAAGCAGTAGGAGTAGTTAATATTTTTCTTGTGTAAGTGACAATTTTACATTTATCAACGTTGAGGTTTAAATGGTTGCGAGCACACCACTCACTTACTTCCTGTAAATCGTTTTGCAAGCTGACACAGTCTGCGATAGATGTAATTTCTTTGTATATTTTTAAATCGTCAGCAAATATCAAATGTTCGCAATTAATGACATCGGCAATATCATTTATAAATAATAAAAATAACACTGGCCCAAGGTTCGATCCTTGCGGTAAACCAGAAGATGGTTGAAATGTCTCAGATCGTACATGCAAATATTCCACAAACTGCTCTCTTCCATGTAGATAGGCTTCAAATAGGGCTAATAGTGATGGTGAAAACCGATAATCCGCAATTTCCACAAGAGCACATAATGGTCAACTTGATCAAATGCTTTCTGAAAGTCGGTATATATTACATCAACTTGACGTTGTTTATCAAGGCTTTCAGAAACAAATTGAGTAAAAAAAAAACCCGTGCTGAGTTGGTGAAATAATAGTCCTAATCGAATTACATATATCATCACATATTATAGACTCAAAGATTTTTGCAAAGTTACATAAAATAGAAATAGGTCTATAATTGCATACGTTTTCTGAGTTTCCACTTTTTAATATAGGGCATACTCGAGCAGTCTTCCATATTTTTGGTAATTCTGAACACTTCAAAATAAGGTTGAATAAGTAAAAAAAGAGGTTTTACAAATGTCCCTGCACAGTCCCGTACAGTAAAGCTTGGTACAGAATCAACTCCACATGAACAATCGTCTTTTGATTTTTTTTAAGCGATTAAGTATATCATCTTCAGATATAAAAGATATATGTATACTGGAGGATGCATTAATCTCAGGGTATTGTACATTAATGTAGCTCACATCAAACTGACGGTAGACACTATTAAAGTATTCAGCGAACGCATTCATGATATTCTGTGGTGTATCAAAGACAGTGTCATTAGAATACACAAACGCTTCGCTGGAATTGGGAAAGCAAGTTGATTCAGTATATCTTGACTTTTCATAGGCGTTTGACTAAGTGGATCATAAGCTCTTGTTTGAAAAGCCCACGCTATATGGGATTAAGGGACCATTACTCGTATGGATTTCATCATACCTACAGGACCGAGTACAGGTGGTTGCAATATCCTACGCAAAATCTAAACCAATTCTTGTCACTTCCGGAGTTCCGCCAGGAAGCTACCTGGCACCTATCTTATTTGCACTCCTTATTAACGATCTCTGCTCATCCTTCGAGTATTGCAACTTTTTATACGACAACTTAAAAATATTTAAGAGTGTAACAAGTTTATCTGATTCCACACATTTACAGAAGGACTTAAACCAACTACTTATATGGTGCAAAAACAACAACATGCATTTAAACAGTTCCAAATGTCGCACAATAACTTTTTCTAAAGGTTCATCATCATTCATTCAATTCATGCAATGGGTATACAAACACAAATAACTGATCTGGGTGTAATATTTGACAGCTTGCTTAATTTTACATCGCATATCGACGCAATAATAAATCGGTCTTTGCGATCGTGTGGCTTTATTAAAAGAACATGTGCAGACTTCACAAATGTCATGGCTATAATTACACAAAAGCTTATATTTTGCTATAAAAAGAAAGATGTACTAATTGGAATTTCTTTCTATAAGTACAATAAATAAATAAGAAATATTTCATTTTGTCCAACATAAACTTTGTGTGCACAAATAGCTTTTTTCGTCCTGTGTAAGTAATATCTTGCCTTAAGTACCATATGATCAAATATTTCTACTCTTTTTTAGTAGGTCATGGAATTTTTCTTCCTTAAACTTAAATTGCCAGTGTAAGTTGACTGGCGTGTATGTGGTGCAGCTTTTGTTATACCGTTGACAGATTAGATTTTATTGTTTTGAAAAAGTAATTGCATATAAACTTTTCAGTTGAAACGTTTATATGTATGTAGTTACAAAAAGCTTTTTGCAAAAAAAACAATTATGCAGCCTTTACTGTGTAAGCAGCAGCATTGTTTGTCATTATGTTTTGATAATTGGTGACACAACACGTGGAATCACACTTGCGTACAATATTTAAGACTGTTGCTACAGTTGAGACTGTGCTATTTTGAAAAGCAAATATAAAACGGCCAATTTACTACAATTAATTACTAGTACATTTAACTATTTTTTCTTCTTTTATTCGCGTGCGTAAATTAACATTGCAGCAAAAAGAATTAAGAAAAAAGAATGGAATATGAAATAGCCAAAAAGATTATGAATATTTTAAATGAAAAAAAAATAATCAAAAGGCTGAGGTGAGAAGGCACAGCTGACAGCAGCGAAGACCTACATTCGTCAACGCCGCTAGATTAGTACTGAATGCTTGTAGTGTTTGGAAAGACTGCAGCCAGGAGTAAAGAAGGGCAGTGGGTGTGGTTCCCCATCCTCACTGCAGTGGGTTTGGCAACTAAGGCGAGTTTTTACGTATAGGTTTATTCCCCGATAGTGAAATGTTCACTGGCCGAATGTGCGTGCCGGTAAGACTCGCATAAACACACTTACTCGACCGACGAACACGTAAAGTTGCAATACAATTGAAGGTTATTATTTTATATCGCACTGACGTAACATAATAGTATGAAGTGGGCGTAAACAAGATAGTTTTATGCCAAAAAATTCTTGATGTTATTGCATTTTAACATAAAATAGATTATAACTAAAGAAGATGTTCAAAATGACGTCCTTCCATTTCGACACAGGATCTACATCTGCTTTCAAAGGAAGCGCGCACTCTTTCAAAAAACAAGGGCTTTTCTCGTATTATCTGGCAACAGTGTTCTATTCGTTGGCGCAACTCTGGAAGATCGTTTACCGGTGTTGCGTACACTAAACTTTTCAAATAACCCCAGATACTAAAGTCCAACGGGTTTAGATCCGGAGACCGTGGAGGCCAAGCAATGGGACCTGCTCGCCCTATCCATCTCCCAGGAAATTCATTGTTAAGATGTTCCCTAACAGCACGCGTAAAGTGCGGTGGAGCTACATCTTACATAAACCAGAAGTTCAGTCTTAGATTTATAGGTAAATCTTCCAAAAGTTCAGGTAAAGTATTTTCCAAGAACTCGAGGTATGCAGGACCTGTTAAGCGTTGTGGCAAAACAATCGGTCCTAACAACCGTTCCCCTATCATGCCTAATCAGATGTTTAGAGAGAAACGTTGCTGGTGCCTGGCTTCAACGGTAGCATGAGGATTCTCGTCACACCAAACGTGATTGTTGTGGAAATTAAATATTCCATTTTTAGTAAAACCAGCTTCATCAGTGAAAAGGATGTTACCAGGGAAATCTGGCCGATCAGCAGCTGTTCGCAAAAACCACTCACAGAAAGCCCTTCTCGCTTGATAATCCGGAGCAGTAAGGGCTTGTACCCGTTGGATATGCTAGGGGTATAGGAGTTGCTCATGAAGAGTTCTCCAAACAAGATTGCTGCTTACACCCACTTGAGTCGAAATTCTTCTAACACTAGTTTCGGGATTTTCATCAATAATATTCAAAATTCGATCATCTATCTGTGGAGTGCATGCTATTCTCTGCCGTCCAGTATCAGAAGACCGCTTCTCAAACGAACCAGTTTCTCTTAGTCGTTGAAATACCGTCTGAAACATCACATGCGAAGGCAGTTGGCGATCAGGAAACGTTTCAGCATAGAAGCGACGTGCTTATAAAGAATGCCCATTAGCACGACCGTACATGAACACCATATCGCTCATTTCAGCCACAGTATATTACAGTAAGGACATGTTCGCAAAAATCCATTGTTCTTGAGTGGTCCGTTTTGAATGACGTTCAAGCCCAGCTGCCATTTTGTAAAGCTGTTGCCGGGAATTTTCAAACGTGTAGAATAATTTATATTTTAAAGGAAGTAGAAAAATAGATGAAAGAAATACACAAATTTATGCGTTTTTTATTCTGATTTTGTTACAAATATTTATGAACAGTTTATAGTAATAAAAAACACGATTCCAGCAAAATATAATGTTTGATTAAGTGATACATATATTTGCAAGTGTTTTACGATAATTATGTTCATATTCTTTCCTTTTTGTGAAATAAATCTTTGTTTATATTTTTATAGTGTAAAAGATTCTTCCAGGAATAAATATGTTGTGGTTCTTTTTTCAAATAAATTAATAAAAGTGCAACAGCATCGGTGGAAGGGACTTTAAAATTTCTGACACGAATACACAATAACTTAATTAGGGTTCAAGAGTTATGACTATATCGTTCTGTGCGATACAAAGGTTGTTCCTTTCTATTCGACTACTTCATTTCTAACATCCGACCCTGCACTGGTCTGTCAACAATAATGTCCGGGGGTGCACAAGTGGATAGAGTTCAGACGTAGACTATATAATATCGAATTGTCTATAATGTGAATAAATGCGATTAAAATTTATACCAGTATAATGCAGTTCAAACCAAACTCACATTATTTTAAAAAGTGAACATATAATGAATTAGGTTAGTTACTGCAATATATAGCAATCTAGCTTACAATGTGTATCTAACAAATAAATTGATTTAATGTTACCTAGGAATCTCTGCACAATGATAATAGTTCTTATTCATGTACTTTCTTAATTCTTGTCGTGTCATATATATTAGATTCATTCGGAAATTCCAAGAAACTGCGACCATCGTTAGAATCAAAATTTATCTTGCGAGAGTGACTGGCACTACAACATGATACCCATTGGTGTCTTCTTTCATGATTATTTGAGTTATTTCACTTAAACCTAACAATATAATATATAAGAAAGTATGTAAATGTTATAGCCACTGGCCGCCGATCTTACCTTTTACACAAGAATATCATAGTTTATTAAATGTTTTTAAAACTGCAGGGGTAATTCAAAACTAATAAAATACGTAAAATAAATAAATAAAACAAGTAAATCATATAGACTAAACGGATGAGTAAACTAATTTGTGTAGATACGAACGTAAACAATAACAAACTGCCATTTTGGGAAGCTGTTGTTTGTGTGAAGTTAGGTTTAGAAATTTGGACCGCTATAACTCCTCTCTTGTCCTTACTCGGTGTACTCTGTTTCAGCATTAGAACACGCAACCATTGTAATTGCTACAAATTGCACAAAACGTCAAATTAAACTGTCAAAAAACAATAGCTGATAAGCACCTGTTTACTGGGATATGTTATATTCATGTACTAATAGGAACCCTCGCTGTTATCTCGTAAACGGTTGATTTGTGAACATATGTTTATTATGACTTTTAACCTTATTTTCGATCGTACTACATGTCCTTAAAATCTTGATTGACGATGTTTCAAAACACCCTGTATTTACAAATGCCAAATCTGCTCAAATCTAGTGGCTAAGAAAGATTATTTTTACTATTTTCCAGCGACATAGACGACAACAGCGATTCCCTACACTTAGACATTTGGGACCATGATGACGAGAGCTCCGTCCTGGAAGCGGTGAGCAAGTTGAACGAAGTCAGAGGCGTGCGCGGATTAGGTCGTTTCTTCAAGCAAGTCTGCCAGTCGGCCCGACAGAGTTCACAGGACGACTTTCTGGGTTGCGTGACGATACCGTTGCAAGACATCCCGTCCACCGGATTGGAGGGCTGGTTCAAACTCGAAGCGCGCTCTACGCGTAGTTCAGTGCAGGGGCGGATCCGATTGAAGATGTGGCTATCGACCAGGGAGAATCGAGGCATCTCCGAAGAAGACAACTGGACCGAATTGATGCAGCACGAGAGTTTATACGCAATGTTCATCGACTACGAGCTGAGGAATTGGAATAAGGAGACGTGGACGTGGAATGGGGATTTGCCAGGGCCGGCGTTGACCATATTACATCAGCATGCTGTTCAAGGTAATCTTTTTATTCTATTAGTGTATAAAAACAATGAAATTGCAATCGAATTATTTCCAATACTGATAGTTATTTAAACACCCTGTACGTAAATATTCTTCTTCAAAAAATGCCACGGGATGGTGTGTCAGCTGTATCGATTGAGTAAAACCACTAGACGAGGGCGAGAAACCGTTTACTTGGATATTGGCACCGAGTACTCGGGTTTCAAGTGATTCGCCTGCCTAGTCAATGTCTAAACAGTTAATCGACACGCAAAGTCGAGATTCGAGCAAATCGCGGCCTGCTAGGAGTGCCTCCCCATCGAGAATTCCACTTTAAAAGTAATGGGACCTCGTTAGGGGTAATGGCAGAGAGTGCAGGGCAGGATTTTAACGAAGTACCTGCCTCTCGGAAAGAGCTAATACCTTTCCCTCTTTTTTAATCTTCTTATTAAATAAACGTCGTTAGGGAACTGAATTTCGGACAACACGAAAGCCGTATATGTAATGGGTTCATTTACGAAGCGTGGGTAAATAAGATTTTTTCTTGTTTTGCTTTATATTTTCGTTGCTGGGAGCTGTGAGTTTACAGAAGAAAAAAGTGTGACCTACTGGGAAAACTTTCCAATCATTTCGATACCTTACTGTTGAAGTTTGAAGGTACTAAAAAATAATTATGGAAAATTTATAATTTGGTTTCCAATATTGATCGATATTCGACATTAGCCCAATATTTTACATTTAATGTAAGCTATAACTATAATACTCTGGTTCTACAGTCGAATTAAGTGTCCAAACCACTTTAGTTGTTTCTCTATACTGCTTTGGATTGGTATATCTGTTCTTACTGCCTCGTTTCGAAACAAAAGAAAAGCACTTCAGTTATTAATTTTAACCGGATATTACTTCAGAGTATATATCGACTGTACATTCAACATAACCTAACACACATCTTCTGTGTAACTGTTCGGGGTTTGTACAAAGTATATTTAAAATGCTTGGTTAAACTGCACCAATACAAAAAAGGATTAAACCAGAACGGAAAAATAAAATTGCTGGAAGTTTTCTTACAGCTACCGTGTGCGATTTTAAATATAATAATAATAATAATAATAATAATAATACTTTATTGTCGGAAGTTATTAACTCGACATTGTCAATATAAACATTCAAACAAAACATGAGAACAGAAAACTTACTCTCATATTAATTAAAAAATTCATGTAAGTTGTAACAACATTTACTTATTAATAGTGTTTTTAATTTCTTCTTAAATATATAAATATTCTCACTATTTTTTATGTTCTTATCTAAAAAATTGTAAAATTTGCACCCAGTGTAATAGAAACTTCTCTGAAACATACTGGTCCGGTGGCCTGGCGGTAAAAGGTCATTCTTATGACGCGTACAGTAGCCATGCTCTAGCCGACCATGCGAGAACCCACCCAAGTTATTATAAACATAGCAGCAGGTGACATAAATATATATACTGGAAACCGTTAAAATCCGTAAATCCTTAAAAACCTGTCTGCATGAATCTATTGCTCTCAAACCTGCTATAATCCTAACAGCGTACTTTTGTAACCTAAACACTCTATCTGTCTGCGGTGCTATTACCCCAGTTCATTATACCATATCTAATATGACTGTCTATTGTTGCGTAGTATAATGAAAGTAAAATCTCTTTGCTGCATTTTTGTGACATAAATTTCAACGCAAAACAATTTTTCCTTAATTTAGTACATAAATTATCTATATGACAATGCCACCGCAGTCCAGAGTCAAATGTTACGCCCAAAATTTTTTGAGATTGACCAATGTGTTCCACCCCAATTTCTTGCAAAGCAAGAGAGATCGGGTCAATTCTATTTAGAGAAAAAGGAATGATAGATGTTTTGCTATCGTTAAGTATTAAATCATTATTTCCGACCCACTGCTTAACACATTCATAAACTACCGAAATTGAAACCTTTACGGACTCTATACTGTGGCCGTAAACCAAAATATTGGTATCGTCTGCATAACAGACGACATCCACATTTACCACTTGAGACTTCAGAAAAGCGATTAGATCGTTAGCAAAAATCACATACAAGATGGGTCCAAGAATAGACCCCTGCGGTACTCCGCGTTCGACTAAACGACTGCTGCCGTTTATTCCATTGACCCGAACATACTGTTGGCGGTTTTGCAAATACGAACGAAACAAATCTAAAGCCACACCTCGCACTCCATATCTCTCCAACTTTTGTAACAGCAACCGGTGGTTAACCAAGTCGAAAGCGCGACTCAAATCCACGCACAACCCCACCACAAAAGCTTTACTGTCCAAGGCAGATATAATTTTACCGTGAAAGTCACATAGGCTCGTTTGAGTTCCCTTTGTTTTTATGAAACCATGTTGACCCCGAAGATAAAAGTTTGTTTTTCTGAAAGAATGACATTAATTGATTTTGCATTGCCATTTCGAAAATCTTTGAAAAACTAGATAGCAAACTAATTGGTCTGTAACTAGCGTACATATTTGGATCACCTTTCTTGTAAAGTGGTTGCACAATGGCAAACTTACATTGATCCGGGAATCTACCTTGTGACATTATAAGATTCGTAATGTACAGTAAAGGCTTACATAAATTTTGTTTGCATTTTTTAATTAAAACATTAGAAATATTATCTATCCCGGTAGAGTTGGAGTGTTTTAATTTGTCAACATAGTGACAAATATCTTGCTCACTTACTGGCGAGAGAAACAAAGATTTTTCATTTAAGGGGATATTTGACATTTGAAAATTTAAAGATGTCGGAGATACAGCAGCAACTTGCTAATTACACTATGTAACACGTTTTTTGTCCTTGAATAGTAAGCGTTATTTCCAACTTATTTTTGCTTCAAAATAATAGAAAAATACTCTTATTTCCCTCTAACTTTGCTTTTGTGACTAGGACAACGAAAGTTTGAAATATACCTACATACGTATATCGTATGTCTACTTAAGTATGAGACAAATTGAAAAAAAAAAATTGTTGAATAAAAGTCGGTGCTTCTTTAGAAACATATTATTTTATGTTTAAAATTACTTAAAATGCGTGGTTTTGCTATGAATTAAGAACAAAAGAAATTGTCTTAAGAATAAAACACCTTATTTTTAAAGACATCAAAAAGCTCCATTAGTAAAATGTGCTTCAAATCCCTACATGTGCCAAAACACAAATTTTCAAAATAGAAATCAAAGAAATAGAATTTTACAAAATTACACCAGACGAGTGAAACATAAAAAATTTACAAAAAAAAAAAGTATATTTTCGATTTCTACCTGAAAATTGGTATTTTCAAGGTATTTCAAGGCTGCTGACTCCGTGCCTAGAGCTTCCATAAAGTGGTCTATAAACTCCAACTTTATGTGCAGTGGTGGCATCAGCACCTTGAGGGGGTCTATCACTGGCTCCCATTTGCTTTTCCCTATAGAAACTCTGTCCTCTGTGGTCAATCGCGCTTGTTCTAATGCGCATTGGTATTCCTGCTGTTCCAAAGACAAAGATAGCATGGAAGTTTGGCAAAATCATATTGCAAGCTCATGAGGAATGACACCATTTTGAAGTCGCCGATGACCTCCCATCCACTTTTATCATACTTCAAAACTTTCAGCAAGGTCTTGAAGTTAAAGTAATCCTCTTCGAGCTGCAGTGGGTTATTCGACCCTGGGGAAGAGATGGATACTTACTACCATTATGCAGCAGTATTGCTTTGAGGCGCCTTGAAGTGCTGTCAATGAAGAAGCGCCACTCATTCGGATTACAGGCGATTCCAATTGCCTCAAATAGATCAGTTAGCACAGCCCATCTTGATAGGTGAAGAAGCTAGAAAAAGTTTGATGACGCTTTCTCTAACCTCCATCTCGCGCACTTTCATCCAACAAGTTCCACTGCTTCCGCCTAGAGCTCAAAAGCTCGGCATTGGACTTGTAGAGTCCAAGATCTCTAACTAAGTCATTGATGTCTTTGTGGTTAGAGTAGTATGAGTCTCTCTTATCATCTCCACATATGAAATCGTCATCTGGTTCTACAATATTTTCTTCGCACTCCGGCTCGCTGTGACGCATCGACATCACGATGATATAATATGCATTTTTCATTTTGGGTTTGCTTGCAAATTTTAAAATATCACTGTCTTAGCCATAAAAACAAAGTTCGTGAGGTATAATCGACTCTCTTTATACTTTTCGGACATAAGAAATTAGGAAATGACACTTACAACCCAACGACAAAAAAAAATAAGGAGTTGTTCCATTGTGTTATATCTGGAGCAAATAAAATGGATAAAACTTCAACCGGAACAGGTTCAACTAACTGGAAATTATTAGAAATTTTTGACGATGTTCCTTCCATTTGTCCACAAAAAAAAATAATCTTTTTGATATCTTATCTGAAGATCTCAGTTTAGAGACACAAACTGATAGTCCTGAAGCAGATCATGACATGCTGGTGCATAATGGATAAAACAATTATTGATTCTTTTGTTAAATAAAAGTAACAAATATCTTCTTTTGTAATATTTTTTAAGATATAAAGCCTTAATAGTTATCTTATTATTATTATTATTATTATTATTATTATTATTATTATTTCATTCATTAAATTAATTCTAAAATCACCAGCGTCTTGAGAGGCATTGGGTTCATAATCAGGTCTAAAACAACAATTGATTCATTCTGCGTACTCCACACCAATCGATATATTGTGAAGTACACAGCAAGACATTATAATACATTTTATTACTAGTATATTGGTGGATTGTATACATTTCAGTCTTCTAGATTGTCCTTTTAATCTTAAGAAGGAATTTATTACTTTTATTACTGGTATATTGGTGGATTGTATACATTTTAGTCTTCTAGATTGTCCTTTTAATCTTAAGAAGGAATGGGTTAATAATCTATTATATTGATGTATGATTCTCTCAAGAAATGTTGGCAAGAAATCCTTTAGTTTCTTAACTATTTTCCACAATATTTTAAAATTTTCTTTTTGCCAAATTTTAAATCTAGAATGTATTTTTACGTGATCAGAACTCGGATATTATTGAGATTTATGATAAGGTATTGGAAACATCTCATTCGGTTTCTGTACGACATATTACTGAGAAATGTGTACATAAAACTATCAAAATAATAACCGAATATTAAATATGTATAATTTCAGCTGTTATAATAAATGTTAATTGAAAACCAGTTAATTCTTTTTTCCTTTAAACTCCATACAAAGTACGGTATTAAAAAGCATGCTTCTGCAGAAAGAATGATATTTTCCAACATTAACCCTAACTATATGAGATTTTCCTAACTGTTTATTTTGTCCTCGCATCGCAAATTGAAATATTTACATTTATTTAAACTTACCGCGGTGTGTGAAGCTGAGACCGTGAAATATTAATGCATTGCCCCACGTTGGGCGCCAAATTTATTACATGTTACATACAAGTGAAAAAATTATGGTTAATAAAACAGTAAATCAACGTAGATACTTATATAAAGTAAGATTTATTTAAAATAAAATGAATGTAATTAAGTTACAAGATAAGTAGATATAAACATTAAATGTTTGTCATATACGTCAAATGTACCATCCAAATTCTTAATAATTAATACCTAATTTTGTCCAAAAACCTAAATTCTAATAATGGGAATCTCTCAAGCGTTCACATCCATAGTTGATCACGAAGATTGAAGACGAATTCAACTTACAAGGCTACAGGAAGAACACCCATCGGTGATGTAGTCTTTTTGACAATGTTTTAGGCTTGTAATATTGTCAACAAATAGCATATAGTATATACCATAGTATTAGTATTAGTATTGGTATATATTAAAAAAAAATTAAACTAAGTTGGTAGCGGTTGTAAGAATACAAACAGGATCACCTTTAAAATATCGACCTTGAATTCAGAAATACAGAAAAAAAATGATAGGGATACAAAATTAAATAAAATAAATTATAGTGTCAAAAAAGCAGTGAACTAAAATTTAAAAGATTTCTTTTCGTTACACGATGAGTGTAATATTTTTTTGTGCACTCATCCGAAATTTAAAATCACGTCAGCTTAGCAAAGTAGCCGCAAGAATATTCCAAAATTAAATTTAAATACATTCAGACGTCGGCCTCTCAGCAGCGTGAGAGATTAAACAAATCGGACCTAAAGCGCCGACAAAAAAAGAAAAAAACCTGGCCGTAGAACAGACGCCAGGTTTCCCAGAAATATGAAATAGTCTGCTGCCATTTTTTGCCAATTTTACGTTTTTACGTGCTTTCCCGTCGAGCCGTTTTTCCATTTTAAAAATTTAATCAAGCGGTGAGGTCATGCGGGGAGTCCAACCGGTTAGTGACCTATATTACTCTGGGATTCGCATTTTTTTTTTTTTGCTGTCACTTCTGCGGTCATTTTTCTTTCGAACTACAGCGGAATTTTCATTCAACATCTGTAGATTACCGGAGTTATTTCCTAGAATACTAACTTAGGGCTATATAAACTGTATCTGAATTATTTGATCAGATTACGTGCTGTATGAAAAGCATACTGAAAAAGGTTCCTATAAACATGTTTATAATAGTTATTTGTATAACTAGGCCAGAAACTACAGTTTTGTGAGTATGAGTACGGTTTGTACAAGTACGAATACTCGCAAAACTATAGTTTCTGGCCTAGTGATACACAATGTTTCTTTGGGCCGACAAATCTTAATTTTGAATTGAAAATAGAAAAGATATTTTGACACTAGGGAGTTGACAGTACAAGTTGGCACACATGTTACATAACCTTAGTATTTTGACGTTTCCTAGAATAAATCTTGTTCTGTAATTTTCTTTCTAGTATAATATCTATTTATCAATAATAAGTGCAATGAAGACACCAGTTCATCTTAGCATGGTTGAACAGTAGCTTAATGACAATTTATTACACGTCTATCATGTGGAATCTAGTGTGAACAACCTTTAGTGACATTTTTGACTGCCTAGGCAGGAAAACGGTAGTTTTCCTGTTGCTTCGATGTACTGCAAAATGAGTGTTTGTGGACGAAGCCGCAAAAAAATATTAATTTACCAAGCTTCTAAGAGAAATAAAAAAAAGCTAAACTGTAATGTTGCATTTTTTGGTGACAAAAACTGTATTGAATAAGTCGATAAGTGCTATACTTTATGCAGATCAAACTCAAAGTTATTTTCTGAAACAAATTGTACAAAAAAAAATGCAAACACAGGGTATATACAGTGTGAGTTGTTAGGAATGGGAAATCTAGAAACTGGGAATAGTAGAGCTTAGAATATGAGGATTGAGCGCAACATGCCTTATACAAATGTTCCTCCTTAAGATATACAAGAAGTTCAAGTTTTTTTTTATTCCTGTAAAAACCTTTCTACCGTTAGGTGGAAGGTCATTTCAAGTTAATAATTTTATTTCCAAATTTCCCAATAATTCAGCCAAGTTTTCACAGAATCCACGTGAAAATTGGTATTACTACGTTTTCCAGCATGATGAATAGGAATTTATTATCACTTTTACCGTTGCTCATAGAGGGCGCTAGTTACACCCTGCTGAATAGGTAAATCGAACCTTATCTTTTTTGTATATGCAGAATCATATAAACCGAATAGAAAATTTGAAAGAGCAACCTTTTTTTACATGAAAAATTGTTTAATTTTGATATCTTGATCCGTTTTCGAGATATTTTCATTAGAAAGTTTCAATGCAGTTTGTCGTATTAATACAATTTTTGATTTTTAAATTACGAAGTTCAGGTAAATAATAAATAACAAAAAAATAATGCATACACACTCAATTATACTTTATCAGTAGAGTAATAACATACTATTGTAATTTTCCCGGCTAATGTTTTTACGGAAAAGAAGAATAAATAAATAAACTTTCTTTAATAAAACAATGTAATCATTATTAACATGTATAATTCATTAACAAGTTTATGTCGGAAACATATAAAAAGTATGAGAACTCTTACTCAGGGTGAGTATACTTATTTGGAATGTTCAAAACAAATATTATCAATTATCCAGTATAATTTTAGATTCTTTAATTGAAAAAGTAACTTTTAAAATATCCCGCGCTATCATAAGAGAATAGAAAACCACCAACCATGTCTACCAACTTATACAGACTAAAAATTTCAATATCATACGAAATAACAGTAACCTCAAAATACTATCAAAGTTATACATTCATTTATATAAAAATTTAAACAATGCTTTGACCAGGTACCTCGTTTATCGGTTTACACAGACACCAGAGTACCTCCAGATGGAATTTCCCTGTAGTGACAATCCAGATTAGCTTGTATATTCACATAAAAGGCTCAGATCAGGAGAGTAACACCGGTACCACAAAAATTCAGGGAAACAGACCTCCTCCGTTACATGCAGGATGTATGATTAGAATCGGAACAGCAAACACATGTATTATTCTATGTAGACCATGTACCCAGGTATAGTAAACACTAAATTTGTGAATTTATCCCCTTCGATACCAGGTATACCACAGCAATATGGTTTAATTCATTATATTCGATGAGAAATGACACAGCTTTTTCTAAGACTTTTCATCAACAACCACACGTAACCAAGGATTTTCATACATTTTCTTTCAACGAATTACATTGAGTCACTACCACGTTCAATTAAAATAGAAACCTAGGATACCAGGCTATCGTACAGTTGTCAGACGATAAATTATATTCAACTTCCATGGCTACTAATACTATTTAATCAAAATTATACTGGACTTACAAACATAAAATAATAATTACATCTAATATCGTTGATAGCTTTCCTCTTATGAAACACAGCAATACATACCTATGTTTGAAAATAATGTCTTATAAAATCGACTTTCCAAAAGTGTAGCAAGGTGATACAACTGCCATTACAAACGCCCGCACATTAATACTACTGGTGAATAACTTATTTAGATCAACTGCTCGAAATGCCCACCCCGCACTACAATAACAAAAACAATACAAATTCTCTATGTGTTTTCTTAAAGATTTTCTCATGTTAAAAAAACTGTCCTGCCTTATTTCTTTCCTTGTAGACTATTTCCTTCATACTAGACCAAACAAAGAAATCTAGGAGGTTAAAATCTGGACTTCTAGGTGGCCAAGCACTTCCACCATCAAACTATCGATGTGGAAAATGTTTATTGAGATACTCGCGTACTAACACAGAAAAATGTGGTGGCGCTCCATCGCGCATAAACCGCATAGTTTGTCTTTGTTCAAGTGGTATATCTTCTAGCAGCCCATTTAAATTTTGTTTGAGAAAATTTAAGTATAGTTAGAGCCATAGACCAATGAACAAATCAGATATCATCCCACACCAAATGTTTATTTTGAATTCGTGCTGGAAATATCTTTCCCTTAATGCGTGTGGATTCTCAGAATCCCACAAATGACTATTTCTCCAGTTGAAAACTCCACATCTAATAAACGTTGTTTCATCGGTGAAGGGAATTTTGTCAAAAAAATTTCGTCTCTGTTCTGTTTCGTCTGTAAAAACTGCGAAAATCTTAGACGTTCAGGAAGCTTTCTGAGGTAATAAATTCTTCACAGGAGTGTAATGATAAGGATAGAGTTTCTCTTTTCGTAAGATTCTATTGATAGACGTTTGACTTATTCCTGTCGCCACACTTAAACGGCGGGTATCTACGCCTTAATTTTCGGTAACACGAACTAGAACTTCCTCCTCTTGTTCTACAGAAATTGTTTTTGGAGCACCATTATGACGCTTAGAACGAAAATACTTAGTTTCTCCCAGGCGATTATAAAGGTTTCTAAAAAGTTTATGATTTGGTTGGCTTCGGTTTGGATATAATTGTAAGTATCTCCGGGCTGCAGCAAGTCCATTAAAATCTGTTTGACCAAAAACACAAATCATATTTAGCATTTTCGGTATTTGAAAAGTCATTATACCGTGGCATTTTTTATTACTATTGTGCAAATAAGGCAGAAAAAGATAAGACTAGTTGCTTAGCACTTTTCGACACAAGCTTCATAGGCATAAATTAATAATGATAGCTGTCAGATGGATAAACTAACTTTGTATTTTAAGAACTAAAAATTACGGTAATAGCAAGAAATGCACTGAAACTTTCGAATGCAAATATCTCGAAAACGGATCAAGATATTAAAATTAAACAAGTGTTTATTTTTCATGTAAAAAAGATTGCTTTTTCACATTTTCTATTCGGTTTATGTGATCTTGTATACACAAAAAAGAAGCTTCGATTTACCTATTCAACAGGGTGTAACTAGCGCCCCCTACGAGCAATGGTAAAAGTGATGACAAATTTCTATTCATCATACTGAAAAACGCAGTAATACCAGTGTATATGTTGATTCTATGAAAACTTGCTGAATTATTGGGAAATTTAGAAATAAAATTATTAACTTGAACTTCCTGTCTGTATGTCTTAAACAAACAACATTTGTATAAGCCATGCTGCGCTCCATCCTCATGTTTTAGGCTCTACTACCCCCAGTTGCCAGATTTCCCATTCTTAACGACTCACACTGTATAATTCAATGATAATTTGTACCAGAACGTTCCTAGAACATTCTAAGGATGTGCTTACAAGCCCTAATATATCCTTATACCTTCGACACACGGATCATTTTAATGGCCATTAACCATAAATTGCCAATTAATTTCCTCATGTGTCATACTGCCATAAGAGTAATGGCCATAAATTACGCCATTTCAAACAAATGGCCGTTGGAATCACGATGGCGTTTGAAACGAGCCATCGCCCTTGATCGGTTAAAATCGCCACTGATTTAAAAAATAGTAGCACGTTTGCAAATGACAGTAGAAAGCAGCTGTTATGTTGTGGTATGGTTGTGGTTATGTTACTAGTCATCTGTGGTTATGCATAATGATATACCATGTGATTCAAAATGATTGTCGTAAGAAAAAAACTGTTTTCCGGAAAAATTTATCTACACTTATTACCAATTTAATGAGGGAAGTTAGCTACATACAAATTTCATACATTAAATGAATTTTCTTGACATTTTGCGACATTGGCGCGCGTGTTGTAGTATCTTTCGATTATTTATCTTATAATTTTTTTCAAATCGTTTATATTTACATCTAATATCACCAACAATAATATTTCTGAATACCGTAAGAAAATAAGGGAATTTATCTGTGGTAATAGCTCAACAAACAGGTAAAAAATCAATATTAACATTAAGTGAAATAGTTTATTACATTTTATAATTTTATAGCCTTATCATACACTTCAGCGCACTGAGCTGTCCCTATAAAGTTTCTACGGTACAGGAATTATTACCATTAGATCACGATAGGCAATTGGAATATTGTCATTGGTTTAATAACAATTTAAGGGACGATGACTTGCTAAACAAATCATTTTTCTCGGATGAAGCCTGGTTTTATCTAACAGGCTCAATTCACAAAACTATCGTATCTGGTCTGTAGAAAATCCACACGAATTTCGAGAAACGCAATTGCATCCCCGTAAAAGTTGGAGTTTGGTTAGCTATGTCCAGGCAACGAATAATAGGACCAATTTTCTTCGAGGAAACTGTAACAACCCAACGTTACCAACATATGTTGGAATTGTTTATCGCAGAGTTACAAGAAAATGAGCTTGAAGCAGGTTATTTTCAGCACGATAATGCTGCAGCACATACTGCTCGACAAACCTGCCAATATCTTCTACAGTTTTTTGCTGACAGGTTCGTTAGAGCACAAAGATGGCCACCAAGATCGTCTGATCTAACCCCATTAGATTACTTAATGTTCGGCTATCTAAAAAATAGGATCTATAGAAATCGCATGCATACCATAGAACTGGGAGATGCAGTTTTGTCACTTAATAATTATACTAATTGTATGTTATAATTTAAAGTAATAAATAAATTTAGTTAAACACCAGTTAGTACTGAATTGTAAAATCATAATTTAGTAAAGTTAAATTAATTACATTTCATTTTTACAAGCAGAAACACCAATCCATAGTCGTTATATAATGCGAGTTCAAATATAGGTACGTTTTCCTTATTTATGACAGATCCGTGTACTTTCTTATGTTCCAACACTGACTTAGTTCGAACCTTCATTACAAACACGCGGCATATACCTACACCCTGTTACTATCTATAGGAGCGGAATTGACAATCATTTTGAATCTCTGTGTATATTAGCTCCAGTTGAATGTTGTTTGCGTGAAAATTTGTAAAAATTAAAAATGTTATTCTTATATTCTTACATTATTAAAACTGTATTATATGTTGGACCAAGTAATTTCAAGAAACAGTAACAAAATACTGCAACGTAAAAAGAACAATCTCTTGATCCAGTCCGTATTACGTATTAGGAGAAAAAGAAAGTTTCAGGTTATTAGATGAATGTGGAAAATTGTGAGTTGATTGTAAGTAAAATTCAAATGGAATGTATAAAGTAAACTCAACTCAATCACAACAAAATTTTACAGTGATATAATTTTTTATGTCATTCCCGTTTATTGCACTAGTGTTATCAAGTCGATAAGTTGGAGTATGTTTCAGCATTTCTGCCATTTCATTATACACATGGGCATTGCGTTTTTGTTTACGTAAATCACTTAACTTTGCTTGCCAAATATCCAGCAAAGCTACTTCTAAATCATATGTCCACTTTATTCTTACTTTCATATTGAATTGAGATACTTCCAATTTCAAGTACGAATAAATTATAACTACAATGATAACATAACCTCAAACAACAAAATAACACTGACATCACCTTCGTCTGCGCAAGCGTAGTTTCTGTTGTGTGTCACTTGATTTATAAATTGCCAATTTGCATTAATGGTCGTTACAGCTAACGGCCATTAAAATGATCCGTGTTTCGAAGGTATTAGATTATTTTATGCACATTAGTGTTGAGACATACATGAACGCGAACGCGTTCATTCAATGAGGCGCCAATAAAACATAACTATGCAACTCCCAATGCTCATAAGTATCCTATATGAAATAAGTGTACTATATAAAACATTTTTACAGACTCTTTGTTTTATCTCAAATTAAAACATATAAATTTAGGTATGCGTAAAAAGGGTATGGGTAACAACTAGAGAGTGAAACACTGAATGCATTGCCTTACGTGGGACCAATTTATTTAGCATTAAAGTAAAAGATGTGAAGATAAAGCGTTCGATAATTATTAGCAATTTTTTTGCTGTCTCAATCAAAAAACGATTATGTAACTTAGAAACCATATCTTAGATCAGAATATAGATTGACAGGTAATAATATGACCGATTCTTTATTATTATTTTACAGGAACCGAATTTACCGACAACAACGAAACGATAGATGGAGCTGTCACAATGACAGTTCCGTGTTTGGAATTACCGACTTACCGACACTAAGATATGCCTTTTAACTTACATAATCATGCTGCACCACTCTGTAAAAACTTACTACTTACCTACTTTAATGATACTAAAATACCGGACACGATCACACTATATTATAGTATTAGCACACTATATTTCATTCGACAGGTGACTTAACAGATCTCCAAACGGCCATAGCACACTTTGTAGCCGCTTCGAGAGTTTACCTTAAGAATCCTTTAGATCCGCGATGGATGCTCCAATTGCTAACGGATATCGAGCACGCGTGGAGCAGCTCCACTCTGACCAGGGAAGAAGAGATGTGGCTTGCGGAGAGTTTCACCGCTATGCTAGGTAAAATCATCACGTAAATAAAATTTATTGTGGTAATTTCTAATTCTTCCAATGTATCCTCAGAGAGGTGGATGCATCAATTGAGACACCATCGTCAATTATTCCCAGCCCTGCATGCTGCTTCTTTAACGAGGTTAGAACATGTCTTGCGATGTTTAGCTTACCTATCGAATATGGTGAGTGTATCACGCTTTTAAAGATTCAAATGGAAATTTTGATTGTCCTTCTTAGAAAGCGTTTTGGAAATGCTGCCCCTTCAACAAAGAAATCCGTGGAGAAATCGTGGCAACACTGCGTAAGGGTACACCGGAGTGGTTGAATAATCTAAGAAATAACATCATGGCTTCTGACGAATACGACTCCTCCTTCGTGGATTTCCTGGCCGAAATTTATATCCATCTCCAACACGCCAGATCGCACTACCATCCCTTATTCGAAGGGTGAGATCTTCTCGAGGAATTGCGCATCACGGCAACCGCGTAAATTTTCTCGTTTCAGGACGAATGGTATTCCGTATTTCAGCGTCGTCTTCAAGCAGATGGATAAGTTGTTGTCGGACGAGGTGATGGGCTTTCTCAGCCAGCAAGATCACCCCGATAGTAGGTTGGTGTTCTCGGTGTATTTGGAGGTGAAGGACTTGGCGACGTTCAACCAGCACTTGCCCAGTGGCGGGGACCACAGATTGCTGCTGCCCAAGTGTTATGAATGGTTCGAACCGCACGTCAGTTGTTGGCTGTCGATTTGTAAAGGGAAAGCACTACAGAGGGTGAGTAGGATGCGCAAGAAAAAGAAATAAAATTGTTGCAAAAAAATCTATATACAGTTTACTAATTTTTTTTTTATTTATTTATTTGTCATCGTTCAGAGGTAAATATTACATTATAGTAAATAAAATGGTCAATATAAATGTAACATATATAAACTTAGCAAACTGTCACTACAAACACTGGTGTCATCAGCATATTGCGAAAGCATGTGGTGTCTAATTGAAAGGTTTAAATCATTAACATAAAGCAGGAACAGAGTCGGAACAAGAACGGAGCCCTGTGGAACGCCACACTGCAAGCGCGAACATGACGAGAAAAAGGATCTGCGAATGCCATGCTGCTCACCATTTACACAAACATAATTCCTGCGGTCAGTCAATAAAGAATGAAATAATTTTTTGGCAACACCTCGTATGGCATACGCCTCCCTCCAGCTTATCAAGTAGGGCTTGGTGATGAATAACGTCGAACGCTCGGCTCAAATCAAAGAAATTTTGCTAGTTGAGGTGCCGATGAATCATGATTCAGGATTGATATTTTTTCTGATATATTCTTAATGTGTTTGGTCATATATTTCGCTTCTATTACTTCAACCATTTATAAGAATGGTAGCTCGTAGGATATCTTTCCTTCCCCCTTCCGATTAGATTACATTCATTGCAAAACTAATTTGCAAATCACTCTAACATACTTTATTTTTGATATGAATATAAATAAAAGAAACAATAAAGTAAAATTAAATAGTAGTATGAGTTACTGGACTTGGTTGTTATTATTTTTTCAAATTTAATCTCGTGCCATCCCCTGACTATTTAATGAACCTAAAATTATCTTAAGAAATAATAAATTGGAGAATATGGGTTGCGGCCACTACATCAAGATCAATATGCGTATCAAGCAGGAACATCCAGAGACATCCTTATATAAGCTTGTACAGGGGACTAATCCTGGCCTGCTAATCGAGAAAATGCTTTTGTACACATTCCCCGACATAAAGGAAGCTTTTGACAATACTTTTGCACCATCAATCTCCAAAAGCATCGAGGAATAACCTGGAGACTGTATGCTTAAAGGGCAATCAGTTTACCCAGCCATCATGGGAGAGATGTTTGTGGCTCAGGTCGAGAGAGGATGGGATTTTATTTGCTGTGGGATCTGATTGCGAGCAGTGAAGGACATGAAACTTTCAAGACTTGCCGTTCTGACCCAGAGTTTTTTAACAGGCGGAGACAACACTCATGTTGGCTAGAAGGTAAGGGCCCATGGGAAAACAAGACCTAATATGATGCGCTAGACATACATCGTGGTGGTCAGACCTATATTTACTTATTCATCTCTGGTATGATGGATAAAGGTGCAGCAGCAAGCTGCTATAACTGAACTTAACAAGATGCAGAGGCTTGCGGATTTAGGAATAATACGAGCAGCAATGACAAGCAGGTCAAAAATCGAAAATGAGATCACCCTTCCACTAGGAAAATATGCCGCAGTCTTTCAAGTAGAGCCATACGAAGTATTGCATTATGCGACCGAAATCAATCAGAGGGCTTATGAACATAACAGGATCTACAGGGTGATTTTCAATATATGCGACAAACTTTATGCGCTGATTCCTGGGGTTATTTTGATCATAAAAGTTCATAAGAACATATGTCCAAAATCGCTTAGTTCTAAAGTTGTACAATGTTTAATAGTAAGTTAACATAATTGATGTGTTTATTACAAATTAACAAAATAATTAGTAAGACAAAATTAACTTATACTAACTGTTGAAAATGACCGCAACCAACTGCAATACAAGCCGTTCTAAAATACCAGGGGTATTTCGAATTGTTTGAAAAGCTGCGATAATACGATTTCTCAGCTCATCGACATTTTCAATGAAAGTCGTATAAACTGATGGTTTAAGGTGACCCCAGAGAAAAAAATCCCAAGAATTTAAGTCTGGAGATCGAGGAGGCCACGGTTGTGGACCTCCCCGTCCTATCCACCGATCTGGATACGTATTGTCCAAAAACTCGCGAGCAACTAAACTAAAATGCGCTGGAGCACCATCACGCATAAAATACAATTGTAATCTTAATTGCAACGGAACTTCTTCTAGCAGTAGGGATAGCTCCTCTTCAAGAAAATTGCGGTATACCTCGCCATTTAACCGCATCGGTAAAAAATGTGGACCTATCAAGTGATTTCCAACAATTCCGACCCACACACTGACAGAGAATTGATGTTGATGACGGGGCATTCACTAGTTCGTGCGGATTTTCTTCGACCCATATGTGATTATTATGAAAATTAATAATCGCGTTTCTAGAGAAAGTGGCCTGGTCGGTGAAGAATATTTGAGCCAAATAGTCAGGTTTTTGTGCAATTTTGTGTTGCATCCATTGACAAAAAGCCACTTTTTACGGAAAATCTGCCGGCAAAAGTGCCTGCACCCATTGAATGTGATATGGATACAACAGTTGATCTTTCAATATTCTCCAAACTGTGGCCTGACTAATGTTTCAAGCAAACGCAATTTTTCTGGTGCTTGTAGTAGGATGTTCCTCAATTTCATTTAGTACCATTTCTTCAACTTGTGGAGTTCTCACTGTAGATGGGTGCCCGCTATCAGTCGTCCGTTTTTTTAAAATTTCCCGTTTCACTACGACGTTGGTGAAGACGGGCAAATATTGAATGATGCGGGATGATACGGTTCGGGTATCGTTCTTCATAAAGACGTCTAGCAGCACGCGAATTTCCATTGGCAAGACCGTAAACGAAATGCATATCACACATCTCAGCATTCGTGTAATTCATTTTAGAAAACAGAAACTGGCAATAAACTGAATGAAAACTCTGACAACTATTGACAACTACTGAAATGACAAATAAACAATTCCCTCTCAACACAATAGTTTTTGAAGGACCAACTGTGATATTATATCGTGTTAATCATAGTTCATAATTTATTATTAAACATTCAATAACTTTACCTAACCGTTTTGGACATATACTCATATAAACTTTTATGATCAAAATAACCTCAGGCATCAGTTCTTAAAGTTCGTCGCATATATTGAGAATCACCTTGTATATGGCAACAAACACCTAGGCGATACTGAGGACACTAGTGAACCTTAAGATATAATCAAGGAGTATATTCGAGAACCAAATAGCATAACAGATCGCAATAAAGTCACTTTGCTTTCAGCAATCGAAGGAAACGAAAAAGCTGATGAGTTAGCAATAGATTGTTTTCCGATCCCATTCTTCTTTCATTGTCCCGCTCATGATTTGAACCCTGCGTTTTTATCTTCACGCTAGGTGCGCATGGCCGTCGATCTGGAAAAGGCGTGCGAAGGTGACAAACTGGTGAAGCACAGCAGTTCGGCCGTCGACATCGAAACGATGTTCTGTCAATTACGCGACTTCTGGAGATTGCTCCAATGGCCTAAAGCCCACTCTATACCTCTACTATCGCAACTCCTAGACTGCATATGCTCCGCTGCCCTCCTCTACGCCGATATCGTGTACCAACGCCTCATGGAGACCGGCTACTTCGACAGGATTGGACCGTTCAAAATTTGCGACGAAATGTGTATAGCCGCTAATAATTTAGAGTACATTTACAAGTTTATATCACTTTTGGGTAAGTTTTTACATGCATGCATATATTTGAAAAACACCTTAACCATAGCAGTAACACTGAACTCTCGGCTATTTGTTGCTGGTGATGATAGTTTTGCTATCGAAACGTGCGTCTCATTTGTAGTAACACGTTTTGAAAGTGTGTGATGTCTTTGGTCACCAGAGTTGTGAGTATTTTTGCATCGATTTACTTTTTGCCCTACAGAAAATTATTTCGATTTCGTCACACTGGAGTCGATAGCATCCGAATCACAGTGCGCCACCCTGACCAATCAACTCGACAGCACTTTGAGTCAACTGCAAGCGCGTGTCATCGACATATTACAACGAATCGGTCCTCAGATGCAAGAGACGCTAAAGAAGACGATGTTTCACGTGGCTTGGTCGCCAGATACCTTGCCTACGAACCAAGCAGTCAGTCCTCTCTTCGATTACCTTTATACTAACCTACAGGCGCTGAATTTATCTCTGCTACCGCAGAACTTCCAGAGAGTTTTATTCGAGGTAATGCTGGGGAAAGTCATTTGAATGATTCGCAGAATTAATTAGTTTTCATAGATTTGGGAATACACCCTAGTCGAGTTGAATTACCAAATGGATGGCGGTACCAACAGCGATGAGTTACCAGCTATGTTCCACGAAAGGTTGCATTCAGCGTTAGAGTTGATGGTGGAGTTTTTCTTGGCGGACGGGCAAGGTTTGCCGCCAGAGACGCTGCATTCTGAGATGTACTACCACGTGGAGCAACGCTTACAGTATCACAGAACAGATACGGAGTCCCTTATCGAGATATTCTATAATCAGCGGCTACAGGAACAGCTAAACACAATCAACAGTCACTATGGTAATCTGGCGGTCAGGGCATACTTCAATCACGATTCCTTGTGCGTTGAGGTGAGTTATGTTTTAGAGAATGAAAAATATGTATACATAAAGCACGCTTATCTATGCTACCGCCTTCTCGAGAATCTGGCGCTTGGCATTGTTGAAAGTCCTATGTTCAATTTCTCCAGATTTTTTAATCAACTTTTGGTGGTAATTCCTCGGGATGGCAAAGGTGACTGTTTTACTAAAATAGCTAGCTAAACAAAGATTGTAATTTTTTTTACATCTAACTTTGTTTACCTTTATTACCTGATAACAGTGTCGACTCTGGATATTATTTGATTTACGTCAATCATTGCGTTTTGTCATCACAACCTGACGGTTAAAACATCAAAATAATACGGATACTTGTAAAAAACAGCAAATTGTTTGCCGTTGTGGTATTACAACCAGCTATCGTTACAAAATGTTAGCGCCCGAGCAGGGGATCTGTGCTTTGAATAGGAAGAACGATTTTTTCTTCGCATCACACAAGCCATATGAATCAATGCCCATTTGTGTGGCTCCACACGATTTAGCTACCAATGAAGGAACAGTTGTTCAACATGATTATCACTTTGTATTGCTAAATATTGCCATGGCGTTATAATCGTCAAAAATTGTAGTAAATTCATTAATTTTAATTGCTCGTATAAAAGCTTCTTAAGGTGCAGATATCAAAACAAGCAGTGGTGAGAATGAAAAGTTTACGAGGGCCTTACCACCTGGATTTTCTATAGTACTTTTTCATTTTATAACTAAAAGCCGTCTAGAAAAGGTTGACCAATAATTATAATAATAAACATTTCCTCAAAAAATTATACATTTCGTCTTAGACTGTGTTTGCTTTTAAATACTTATACGTATCAGAAACTGAGTGTTTTCTGTATTATTATCGAATAGATAAAGATATGTTCGACAATTAGAATCAGAATAATGTCTACGTCAATTTGAATTCCAAGATTACGACAGTTTGTCATTTGTAAATTACATTGTTGTAGATTATTCGATTATTTTGATTTATCTCTAACTGAGAATGACGAGGGTCACTTGCTAACTTGAAAGATCTTTAACTACTAAGAGTGACAAAATTTTATGAAAGTTTAATTATCCGATGCGAAAAAATCGTTGCTTCTATCGAAACTACAGATTCCCTGCTTGGGCGCTAAAACTTTGTAACGCTGGCTGGTTATAATACTACAATCGCAAACACTTTACTTTTTTTTTTTTGGAAGGTACTCGTGATATTTGAATGTTTTTTGGCTATCAGCAAGCACCATTTGTAACGATTTTTTAGTCTAATTTATTGTTATTTGGCTTATTTCTTGGCTATTTTGTTATTTAATTATAACAGTAATAATTTCAAATTCAAATATGTGTAATGGAGTATAAGAGAGCAAAAGATAAATAGTCCCCAATTTGAATCGAGATTGTAGTTTACAATTGGTGTAAATTAAAGAAGAAAGCTGAGACATGCTGTGCTAAAATAATGAAGGCGCACAGTAGGTATTTTTTTTTTTTTTTGCTACAAAACATCAAAGATAGCGAGAGCAAGCGACTCTTCTTATCTTATGTCTTCGCTGGAATTACCACTAAAGATTAATTAGATCAAAAATTTAGCCACAATATTCACAACATCTTTGGATTTATCTATCAAAAACTCGAGCTTCATTCAAATTCAGACATATCCACTTTTAGCAGTTTTGAGAAAAGTTGCAAAAACTTGCGCCTCACAAAATACGAAGGCTGCAAACTTACCTGTAAACGATAACCGATTATAGTATAGTATTTCTACTGAGTTGGTCATTTTTTTTTTTTTTTTTTTTCAAAAAGTAGCCATAAATGGACATGTTATTGAATTAGATTTTTTAATGTTTCCGAAAAGTTTTGAAATACAAAGTAGGGGTAATTAAAACTAAAACAATAGAGGAAAAAAATAACTAGCTAAACAAAGAGGACAAAACCATCGTCCAGTCACATTCATCTTCCTCATGCTGGTGAGTTAATTCCTTCTCTTCTTCAAAGTATGGCCCTTCCTTATGCAAAATTTCTTTATAAAAGCTAAGATACGGAAGATTTTTCTAATCGTTGTCTTGATTGAACTGTTTCTCCAAAAGAGTTTTTACGATTTTCTTTGTTTCGTCAGATATATCGGCTCTCAAAGGCTTATTGCTGAGTTGGCAGCTTTGTTCATCCCTACTCCTCTTGACAACAGAAAGGTGATGTTGACGATCATCAGATTTAAAAGTCATGGTAAAATTTTTTGAAATAAATTTTCTCAAAATTTTTCGTATACGTTTTGGGACTTAGGATAACATTACGCTTTTTTAATTCTTTTCCGGCGCGTCCAAAAATACGATTGGCTGGTAGATAGGAATGCCCTCGAACTGAAAAATGTGGAACTAAATCAGTAAGATTAGCCGGTTCTTAATCAAAAAGCCAGAATATAAACAATATGCGCATTTTTGTTCTATCCAGCGCATCCACCATAGAACAATGCCAAATTGCTAATGTTTTCCAAATTTAAAGATCTTAGATATTTTAACAGAGCTGATCCTATTTCTGTTTGCTTAATTCTCTACCCAGACATAAAAAAAAACAGGATTGTTGAAGTAATATTCACGCAACAAAAAGCAAATTTGCTTCAAATAGAAGACATGTTTGCTGAAATCACAGCAAAATAAAGACTTTCTGGAGGAAAATATTTTAATTAATGCGCAAAAGCATTAGCTCGCAACTTATAAACTCTAAGTTTACGTATTAGAGACTTTTTCTCAGATCACACACTGTGATTATTTATTGACCGCATCACCTTTAAATCTATTCGATTTGACAGGTTCTACATGCTCGCGACATCATTCCGTTAGACCCAAACGGTTTCAGCGATCCCTTCGTCATAATCGAACTCCTACCACACCGTGTATTCCCCCACTGTACCGAGCAACAGACCAACGTCCACAAGAAGACGCTGCATCCCATCTTCGACGAATGCTTCGAGTTCAGCGTGTCTCTAGAGCAGTGCAGAGCACCGGGGGCCATGATAGCCTTCACGGTGATGGACCACGACGTGCTCACGGCTAACGATTTTGCCGGAGAAGCTTTCCTAGCTCTGGGCAGCATACCTGGAGTGGCTGATACCGGTTTGGGAGTGGATAATTTTCACGGATTGAAGCCGGTGGAGTTGGTGTTGATGCAGCAACACCAGAAAAGTGAGTACCACGTGATCAGATATTTCTACCATCTAGTAGGCCATGGAATTTTTGCTTATATTATTGTTACGTTTTTCCGTTCTTAAAACGTTGTCGGGGTTTTAGAAAAACACACAGGCGATATATTTAGATTCACTTATTCTATTAACACAATTACGGTAATTAAAATCTATTAAAAATGCTTATTAACTATATCACTAACCACTAATGTCTTTATTTATGTAAACGATATTTATATTACATTACTAGTTCAATCGCGACCGCACTATCGAACTCGTATCGATTGACTGCCTCCTGGCCAACCCGACGCGTTATTTATAGCTGGCGCGAACTTCCAGATTGTTCGGGGCGCTTTAGAAACGTCCTCGAAGATTCTGGAGAATATTCTCGAATCTTCGACCCGGTGCTGCCCTCTGTTATTCGTCGTAGGTAGTTCTTCGTCCGCTATTGCTAGCGCCATCTAGGACGCCTATCGGAACCGCCAGTTGAAAAGTTGGCGCTCGTTACACTGCTCCCTCCTTAGATCTGTCCGTCCCGGAACAGGAACTATCACCTCCATGAAGATACGAACAGTTCTCTCCATTTCTACACGACGAGGTCCGGAAGAAATAAGCACGCTACCGTCCGTCGCCTCCCTTCTGCTGACCGCGGTTGTAGCTGCATACTAGGAACTCTATTCCAGTATATCGGAAAATTTCTTCGAGCATGTTCCTTACGACCCTCCAGTCCAAGCCATCCAATCCACAGCCTATTTTTGGCACCCTGATCTTATTGATCTCCAGCTCCAACAGCTGCTCTCTTAAACTTATCAGGCTGTCCCACATCGTCCGGTAGGTTGGCTTGCCAACTGAGGCTTCTTTGGTCACCAAGTAGAATAAAGGCCGTTTCTTTCCTGGCAAGTGCAGAGCCTTGCCCACCTCAGGGTTCTGGCTTCGAAGATCTTGGACGCCACCAAATTTCTTCTTGAATACGGTAGCTATCCCCTTGCCCATTCTTAGATCTTGGGCAACACAATGTGCTAACGCGCACCCTTCAGGAGCCAAAAACAAATCCTCCTGAATCTCCGTTGTTACACCATGACGCACTTTGCGGCCATTCCCATACTTGTCCATGAACTCCTCATAGCTGAGTTCTTCTTCGGGAGTCTACAAACTCGGACCATCTGCTCGTCCTCTTGATTGTCCCCAAGATAAGGAGCTAGGCGATTAAAATGCACCACTCTTGCTTTACCATTGGGTTTCTTTCTGATGCGATAGATGACGTCATTAATTCGCTTTATCACTTCGTAAGGCCCGTCCCACGATCGTTGCAGCTTAGGTGAGAAGCCTCGACGTCGCTGAGGATTGAACAGCCAGACCAGGTCTCCAGGCTGATATCCGCCTTCATTCGCTCTGATGTCGTAGTGTTCCTTCATGCGGTCGCTTGCTTCATGGATATTCGCCCTCACCCGATCGTGAATATCATCCATTCGCCTCCGCAAGTTCGAAACATAGTCATCTCCAACTACTTCTTCATTCGGTTTAAAGCCGAACTTAAGATCGCATGGTAAGCGCAGTTCTCGTCCAAAAAGCACACTAGATGGACTTTGGCCAGTGGTTTCGTGGACCGATGCTCTATACGCCAGCAAGAATAGATGTAGTTGCTGGTCCCAATCTCGCTGGTGGTCTGCGACAACTTTTGATAGATACTTGATAACTGTCCTGTTCATGCGCTCCACCATGCCATCTGATTGCGGGTGCAAGGCAGTTGTTCGGGTCTTGCGAATACCCAATATTTTGCACATCTCTTGAAACACTGCTGATTCAAAATTCCGTCCCTGGTCGGAGTGAAGTTCAAGCGGCACACCAAACCGACTGAAAAGTTCTTTAACTAAAGTCTCAGCCACTGTAACAGCTTCCTGATTTGGTAATGCGTAAGCTTCCACCACTTTGCTGAAGTAGTCTACTGCAACCAAGATGTATTTATTTCCAAATTCCGTCGTGGGAAATGGTCCGGCAACATCAATCGCAATCCTTTCAAAAGGACTGCCAACGTTGTATTGCCTCATAGGGGCCTCTTCTTTGGAAGGTCCATTGGCAGCGGCGCAAGTTGTACATCTCCGCACCAGTCTTTCACGTCATTCTTGCAATTAACCCAATAGAATCGCTCTCTGACCTTCTCTATAGTCTTCCGGACTCCAAGATCCCCTCCCGATGTTCCATCATGAAGAAGTTTTAAAACTTCCGGAATTCTTGCTTTCGGAACCACAATCTGAAGTCTGCTATTGGTCCCAGCTTCGTCTTCTAACACTCGTCGAGAAGACCATTTTCCATTACCAAAGAGCCCCACTGAGCCCAATACGATTTTAGCTCTCCGAATATGGTGCTACCGTTTCCCAGTAGGCCGCGTTCTTGCATCTTCCACTCCATCCACACGCTTCAAAACTTCGTCAGACTCCTGGTCAGCTCGGATTTGGTCTTCATCCATCTATCGTCTATGACAGTAGTCCTCAAGCAGTTGCTTCATTTTTCTCTTCGCACGACAGCAGTGCGTGCAATCCTTGGAACAGGGTCTCCTCGATAGTGCGTCAGCGTTTCGATGACTGGTTCCAGGCCGATTTCCGAATCAAAGTCATACTCTTCAAGACGCTCTATCCATCTGGCAACCTGCCCTTCCGGATTCTTGAAGCGTAGCAACCAATCAATGCCGCATGGTCGGTTCTTAACAAGAACTTCCTGCCATAGAATATTTATGAAAGTGCTCTATAACTTAACTACGGCCACAAGCTCTCTCCTGGTCACACAATAGTTGCGTCCGGTTTCGACAGCACTTTGCTGAAGTAACGGAGCACTTTTCGTGGCCATCTTGAACTTGGGACAACACGCCTCGATGCCCACGTTGCTGGCATTCAGTATCCAAAATAAATTTTCCGTCAGCCTGTGGATAGCACAAGATGGGCGCAGTGGTCAGCATCTGTTTCAATTCTTCAAAGGCATCCTGGCAGCTCTTCTCCCAGACGTAGTCTCTGCCCTCTTCAGTTAGTCTCGTGAGAGGCTTGGCGATGTTAGCAAATCCAGGAACGAATCGTCGGTAATAAGTGCATAGCCCAAGAAAACTTCTTATTTCATGCTTGTCTTTCGGAACCGGCCCAAGACTTGACCGCTTCTATCTTCCCTGGGTCAACGACACTCCATCCTCTGATACTACGTGGCCGAGGTAGTGCACTTGCTTCTGGAACAGGTTGCACTTTTTGGGGTTAAGCTTCAAATTTGCTCCTTTCAATCGCTGAAATACTTGCTCCAAGTTCTTCAAATGGTCCTCAAAAGATTTTCCTAAGACAATTATATCGTCGAGGTATACCAAGCAAGTTTCCCAGGATAGTCCTCTCAGTACGTTTTCCATCAATCTTTCAAACGTCGCGGGGGCATTACATAACCCAAATGGCATGACGTTAAATTGCCACAATCCTGTCCGATCGTAAACGCCGTCTTCTCCTTATCCTTTGCCTCTACTTCGACTTGCCATAACCACTCTTCAGGTCGAGGGTCGAAAATACCTTACACCCACCTAGGGTATCTAAAGTGTCATCGATTCTGGCAAAGGATAACTGTCCTTCTTGGTTACATTATTTAGTTGTCGATAATCCACGCAGAACCCTAGTTGAACCATCCTTCTTCTTCACCAGTACCACTGGAGAAGCCCATGGACTGTTCGATGGTTCAATTACGCCATCTCTGCTCCATATCCTGTATAATTTGTTCTGCTTCGGCTCGTTTCGCCAATGGCAATCTTCTGGGGGCTTGCGGATCGGCTGGGCATCTCCAGTGTCTATCGATGTCGTACAACATTAGTCCTGCCCCTCGTGTTCCGGTCTTCTGCTTGGAAAAGATCTTGGTAGCGTCCAAGCAGCTGTTTCACGGTATGGCGTTGTTTGTTTGTCAAATCCTTGCAAGACAAGTCAATGAAGTTATTTAACCATCTAGGAAGCGGATCTGGATGTTGTTACGCCATCCTCTTTGTTGACAATCGACGACACACTAGCACAACTTCCCAAAGGTACGCCCTTCCTCAGCTTTACTGGATAACTATTGACGTTCATCAGTCGGACGGGCAATTTTCTCCAGCTTGTATCACTGCCTTAGCAACTCAGTATTCCACGAATTTGACCGCTAATCGCTCCCGTTCCAGCATTAAAACTTGCCCCTTGGGAATATCTCCACTCACGTCTCTTCACAATGGTTTCACTGCGGCTCGCCACAGTTACTTCTTCTGCAACACTACGCAGGCGACATATTCTTGCTATGGTTAAGAATAACTTCTTCTTTACCAATCTTCAACACTCCTGCTTGCAAGTCCAGTTTAAAACCAAATTCTGTCATTATGTCCATTCCGAGGATTACGTCTTGTTCTATATCTGCAACTACTACACGATACTGGCATGCAGTATCACCAATACGGAAGTGGGCCATCGTCTCCCCAACACGTGACTGATTGCGCCAGTTGCCGTACGTAGCGTCCACCTGGTTGGATGTATCCGGTTCTTCTTTCCCACTGCTTCCGGCCGAAGAATTGTCATTGTTGCACCAGTATCTAGCAGTAAATCTCTCGGTTTCCCATTTACATGCCCATACACGATGAGGCTGCTAGGTCTACATCCCACTGAAGCAACAATCACTGGTGTTACTGGGGCATCAGCTACATAGGTCGACGATCGCCCCTTCCCGTCGGGACACCGACTACGTACGTGCCCCATCCTTCCACAATTCCAGCATCGTCTTCCTGGTTGCCTAGTTTGCACGGATTCCATTTTCGTCATCAATTCCGTCATATTTTCGTCATCATTTCGTTTAATTTCGTGATAATTCTTTCTAATGGCTCTTCTTCTCGTGACTCCCTAGAACACGGACGCGAGCAGGTCCTTTGACCGATTGCTTCACGGTTCAAACTCTAGTGCTTGAGCTAAAGCTGTTCAACGTTTGCGGCGAGCGAGCTTCACTGCTGTTGAGTATCCTTATCAAGCAGGCCATCCAGGAATTTTTCCACAGCGAGACTCTCGCACACATCTTCCGGTACCGTTGGGTACGCACTCTTAACCAGACGAACGACGTCAGCTTCATACTCCTGTAGAGTCTCGTTCGACCTCTGGCAGCGATTTTTCAACTGCGAGCGATATACTTGCTGCAGATGTTTATTACCGAAACGCATCTCCAATTGATTAAGTAGCGTTTGTGTAATTTTGTCGCTCCGTCGAAGGAATAGCTTGGAGTACCTTCAACGCATCGCCGCGCAGAGCTACTGATAGCATGGCTGCCTTGGTAGTTTCGGTCCAGCCATATACCGTAGCCGTTGTATCCAGCAGCGTCATATAATCTTCTAAGGCGTCTTCCCATCGAAGGTAGGCAGGTCACATTTACCTTGAACCGTACAGATGGGCACTATATTTCTGGTTCCAACTGACTGTTCTCCGTATTGGTTGAATTTCCAGTTTCTTCCGTCTTCGGTATAGCTCCAGAATGAATTTGTTCTTCTAGCACCTTCATGCGACCGTCCAATCTTCAATCATTCTAGATTTTCTTCTTGGAGTTTTTCGTCGATTCTATTCATTAGTTCCTGTTTTACGTTATTAGAACTTTCTATAACTTTCTCTTCTATGTTTTCAATCTTTTCTTCTAATTTTCTAGAATTTTCTATATTTTTCTCGTCCTGTTTTCAATTTTTTCTAGAACTTTCTCTTCTAAATTGCGAAGAATTTTCCATAACTTTCTCTTCCATTTTTCTAGAATTTCTTATTCTTCTCGTCCATGTTTTCAATCTTTTCTTCCAGTTTTCTAGAATTTTCTATATTCTTCTCGTCCATGTTTTCAATTTTTCTAGAAACTTTCTCTTCTAGTTTTCTAGAATTTTCTATATTCTTCTCGTCCATGTTTTCAATTTTTTCTTCGAGTTTTCTAGAATTTTTCTGAGAATTTTCTAGAACTTTCTCTCTAAATTGCGAGAATTTTCCATATTTTCTCTTCCATGTTTCTAAGTTCCACTAGAAGTTCGCCATTACCACCAAGACACTTCAAACAAATATGTCTCAGGACTTCACCAGCTGCTTTATTGCTCTTTCGTAATCTCGACTGAAGCTCGGCCTTCTTCCACTCGTATCTTCATATCCTTTCTTCTAATTCGCGTTTGAGATCTACACTTTCAAGTCCACTAATTTACAGTATTTCGCTGCCATTGTTTCTACTATTAGTCCTACTATATATCGCCAAATACCCCACACCTGACACAATTGTTACGTTTTTCCGTTTTAAAAACGTTGTCGGGGTTTAGAAAAACACACAGGCGATATATTTAGATTCACTTATTCTATTAACACAATTACGGTAATTAAAATCTATTAAAAATGCTTATTAACTATATCATTAACCATAATGTCTTTATTTATGTAAACGATATTTATATTACATGTACTAGTTCAATCCGACCGCACTATCGAACTCGTATCGATTGCTGCCTCCTGGCCAACCCGACGCGTTATTTATAGCTGGCGCGAACTTCCAGATTGTTCGGGGCCTTCTAGAACGTCCTCGAAGATTCTGGAGAATATTCTCGAATCTTCGACCCGGTCGGTGCTGCTCTGTTAATTCGTCGTAGGTAGTTCTTCGTCGCTATGCTAGCGGCCCATCTAGGGGACGCTTATCGGAACCGCCAAGTTTGAAAGTTGGCGCCGTTACATTATACATAGTTCTCATTAATGAGATTGGCCGTTCATAAATCTTCTAAAATGGTTCTTTTCAGAACCCATCTTAGAGTGTTATTCTCTGTAGAAGGTAATTACGGTTACAAACTTGGATGTTTACATTATAAAAACGCTTCGCCGTTTTTTTAGCTTATATTTGATTTCGCTTGTGCAGTATTTTAGTGAAATAAATACAAACGATACTGGGGCCACACGAAAAAGAAACGCTTTTTCTGTTAAAACTAAAAAAAATATCTTGAATAATATATACCAAACATTACATGAAGCAAATAAGGCCCTGAGAATATATGAAAATTATCAAAAATGACAGCAAAAGCTGCAGGTATTGTATTTATATCTATTGTAGTAATTATGATAGTATTAAAAAAAATGTTGTCTAGACTTTGCCGTAAGTTCCGTGTATAAAATAGTGAAGTTAATAATCTTGCTTTCTTGCCCAAACAGAGTTATAATTTTAAAATACAACTCTTGAGATTAGTGGCCATGTTTTAATTCCTCTTAATTCAATTACATAGTTATCCTGACGTTTGAACGGAATTCCATCTTTTTCAAAGGTATATTTTACATTTATTTAGTATTCCATAGCCTTCGTCCAAACATTATACATAAAACATTTTTTATACACTTTTAATTATTTATTTTTTTTTGATTTTAAAAAGCAACAAATGTGGACAACACAAAATCAAAAAAAAAAAAAATTAAAGTGTATACAAAAATTGTATAATGTTTGGAAAAAGGCTATGGAATACTAAATAAATGTAAAATATACCATTGAAAAGTATGCAATTCCGTTGAAACGTCAGGATAACTATGTAATTGAGTTAAGAGGAATTAAAACATGGCCACTAATCTCAAGAGTTTTATTTTAAAATTAAAATAATGAAGGAGCATAAGGAAACGGAATTACTGTTGCAACCAAAGAAAAAAACCTGGCAGAACAAATGTTGTTGACCGAATAAATGAAGTGTTTGTTAATGATGGGTTAGTGTTTTTCGAATCCAATTAAACAGGAGATTACCATAACGATATGAATTTTGAAATATTTGAAAAATGGTTTTCTGACATTCTGTCACGTATCTCCGAAAAATCACTGATCGTATTGAATGTACTTTTGATTATGTATTCGTATTCAGAGTATACAATTTCTGTGCTAATATAAGTAATATCAACATAGAGTCGCTGAATCTTCATTGTGTTGTGTGATATGAGGGCTGTTCGGAACTGCCGTTCGCGAACGGTTCGTGATCACGTGAACCAATCAGAGGACAGATTGGAGTTCTCGGGAACTGGAATGCGTTGTCTGATTGGTTCACATGATCGTGAACTGTTCGCGAACTGCATGTTCGAACAAACCTATAGTTTGATCTTCCCATTAATTACGTCACTCCGTCGTTTAAAAAAATAAGCAATAAACCAGATGCGCATTGTTTGTTTATTTAAATATCCTGATACATGAAACCACGCTTCATCCAAGAAAGAGTATTTGTCAAGAGCGTCGTCGTTATTCATTGTGTTAAAAAACCATTGACAGTAATCAGGATAGGGATTCAGAAGTTCAGTCGATTTGCGAATCGAATCAATTCCTTCGATATCGACAAAATATGAATCGACTAATTTAGAATCTATGTCGAAAGCGAATATCTGTTGAGAGCTGACAACATCGATATCATAAACAAGTTTTGTAATTTTGAGCTTGTTGCTGCTGTTTACTATATGACAAGCGTCAATTAGCGGCAATTGAAACCGTCATATTACTATAGTGAAATTCGATGAATAGTATGTTTTCCTAGTACAATAAATGCCCGTCATCAAAAGAAGAATCCTTTTTTTAATAGTGGAGAATAGGAGGTGGGTGCTACTTATTGCACACACGTTGCAATACTTTGTTCATAAAACTATGGTCATAATTACATGAATAGAAAAGGGTTTTATTCCAAGAATGTGGAGCTAATACGTGATACTTAATGCCAGACGTGCTGGGGGAACATTTTTATTTTACGCGCATGTCAAAATTGCCGAGAGTTATCTAGAATTCTGGACCCGACCCAATATAAAATAATTCAAGCCGATACGGGAATATTTGGTACTACCCGAACCGACTTTCGCGGGTTTACGTTATTAGAAAGGGGTATAATCTATTATCAATCGTCGAACACTTTATCTGTTCGAACTCATGGTTCACATATTTCTTTCATCACGGTGATCGTTTATTCGATTCGACTAATGTATGAATACCGGAGCGATTGCTACCACATTCGACATTGTCGACAAAATTCTTTTGAAACGAAATTATTGAACACGAATCGTACCAAAGTTCTGAATCCCCACTACAGTTCATTAATAGGCATGGTTGATCAAGTAGTTAATGACAATTTATTTTTTAACACGTCCTGTCATGGGATTTAAGTGTGACAAGCTTTACGGCTATTTGCACCAGTTATACTTAAGCTTTAAACTTTGATACTTAAGTAGATCCTAAACCATGATTTCCGTTTTGCACCACGTGTTTAAGGACCAGTTAAGTATTTTCATTCAAAATAAGCCGAAGCTTTGCCCGGCTTAAGGTCCAGTTAACCTCACTTTTGGTTCAAATGACAAGTATTCGGCAAGTGAAAGAATGACTTTTAATTTGTGTATACGGTGTTTTCGAGGTGTTTTAATTTATTGTTGTGGGGAATTTTATTTGTACATTTTTGAAACAAAATGGACTAATATCTTTAATAAATAACATAATGTTTGAAGATGATGTGATGAATTGGACGAGTTAAATATAATTTTTTGTGGTATACTAGACAAGTAAATGAAAGGGCAGAATATTTTCATACGTTTGGACGAATTAAATTTTTTCCGCATTTAGGGTAACCAAATGTACAACATTATTTATACTAAACCTGATTGAAGCTGAAATTGAATATCCTTGATGTGTGAGTAGGTATAAAAAATTTTTAAGTTTACCATGTAAGCTAAGACAAAATTAACCATTCCTATGACCGACGAATGTATACAGTTTTCTTATGTTTTCATCTAATTAAACAACAAATTTGCAGCCATAATAGTGTGTGCTTTTATGAATCAGCTGTTAATTATTCCTGAGACTGACCTGACAACAATAATGAAAACTGTGAAAACTCGCATCAAGAATTAAAAGTCAACATTCTCTTCTTTCTGTGTGTTTTCTGTTTCAAAAACTTATAAGTTACAAGTCACTTTCACACTGTTCTGACACTGTTTGCCATCTGTGTTTCAATACTTAGCTAAGCTTTATTCCTAGTTTTCGACGCGTAACAAAACATATTCACCTTAGGAGAGGAGAGGTGAGCCTCTACTTAACAAGTTTGTTAATTAGGAAGTGCAAATAACTGTTAGTGACATTTTTCCCTGCCCGCTTTGAGGTACTGCAAATGAGTGGTTCTGGGCGGAGGCGCCAGAAATGTATCTTTGTCTTACCAATATGATAATTTGATATAATTAAAATCTGGCTTGCTAGGGGGTAAATTTTTAATTGAATCTTATTGTAGCTATGGAAGAAGCGTCATAATAATAATAATAATATAATAATAATAATAGGTTTTTTTATTGTCCAACATACAGACCAACTTACAGGACAAAATTATAAAAATATTTAGGCATTGCATGTATATATCTATAAACATAAATTGTTAGTATACAAATAAAAAAAAATTTGAATAATAGTATCAAAATAAAGTAAAAACAAAATTCATTACATCTAATTATAAAGTTAAACATAAAAAAGTAATTAAATGGGCTGGAAAAAAATGTCAAAATAACAATATCGCGTTTTTACACATCGTGTAGAGTGGTGATTGTCGAAGTAAATGGTTTTCGGAACGGAACGAGACAGTAGTTGTAAAACGAGCTGAGGCAGCGAGGCATATGAAAATTTTACACCACCAAGAAGTTGAGGGCAGTCGATCACCCCCATTAATTAACTTCCAATAAATCTACTACTGTGAAGCTCTCTGCGAGTGGATAGAGATTGAACATTATGACGGTCTAAACAATATTGGTAATCCAACTCCTCGGGGCGGATAAAGAGAGTCTAGTCCTAAATGATAGAAATTTCAAAAAACGACGTTGTAAAGCGCTTCCAAGGATAATTGATGACAAATGTAATAAGGCGACCACACTCACAGAAGAATATTCAAGGGAACCAATAATAAAGGCGTAATACAGAGATTTTAAGGTATCAATCATTAGTGAAATATTTGGATACACGCATAATAAACCTAGTTTCTTGGAAGTTGTGGATATAAGGTGATTAATTCGTGGGTTGAAAGTGAGACGACTATCAAAAAGAACACCAAGATCTTTGATGGTTTCAGATTTGGATATGGGTTGATTTTGTATATAATGTGGTTTACAAAAGGCTTAGTTTTCTACAGTAGTTTACAACATGACATTTACTAACAGTTTAAATTCAAATTATTTGTTCAAGCACCATTTGAACAATTGTGTCAATATTAAGTTGAAGTAGTGGGCTGAGTCAAAAGGACTAGTAAACGGTTGAATAAATTTTAAGTCATCAGCGTATGCTAGTACAGGGACAGGAGAGTGCCTTTAGGAGATCATCAATATAATATTTGCAATAATAAAGGACCTAAATTTGACCCCTGTGGAACACCTGAGGTTTGATGGAAACAATTTGACGAAACCCCATTATAAAAGACATAATTAGATCTATCGGAGAGGTAAGATTTTAGTAATCTAATAAAAGATGGACTTAATCCAAATGCACTCAGCTTTGTCAGAAGAATGCCATGATCTATTGTGTCAAAAGCACTAGAAAAGTCTGTATATATACTACATCTACCTGTTCTCCATTATCCAAATGTTGACTTATATACTGAGAAATAATTGCTAAATTAGTAACCGTTGAATCTACCTGGTATAAATCCATGTTGATACGCACATAAAAGGGTTTTAATATTATTTAAAAATACACGAGTAGACTGATGTTCTCAAACACTTTGGCAAAATTAGATAGAAGAGATATGGCCTGTAATTTTTAATAACTGATAGGTCACCTTTTTTATGGATGGGCAGGACTTTAGCCCTCTTCCAAACGTTTGGGAAAAGTGGAAGTGCTGGTGGAGAGATTAATGATAATACATAAGGGATGAGAAATAACAAATCTATATCACGAAGGAAGAAGCTAGGAAGCATAATCATCACCGAGGTAAACTTATCTTGAAGTTTGCTAAATTCTAATCACCTCCTCCTCCGTCACATTTGGAAGGGAAAACGACGTATTTCTCACTATATGCATCAACTTCAACAGGGGGAGAGGATGTGTTTGAGTATTTTGGAATAACTCAGCAAAAGCATTAACAATCAATTGAGGATGGTTAACGCACTCATCGCCCAACAACATGTCACCAGGAATTCTAGTTATATTCCTTTTTTCAAATGTTATAATTTAAACAGATCTCGAGGATTGGAGGTTATATCTGTCTGAATTTTATTTAAGTACGTTTGGTACGCAGATGATATTTCAGCTTTGCATACAGATCTTAGTCTTTTGAACTCGCGCTGATAAAATTCAGAATTAGTCTTAATCCAGCGCCTTCTATTAATAATCCTTGGTCTTAATGTGTGCAATGATGGAGGAGTTGAACCATGGAGGATATTTAGATTTAAATTTAGTGCTGCTCGGAACTGAGGAACTACAAACATTATAAATAGTATCATAAAAACTGAGGAGAGCAGAATTCACATCAGCGATGTTTTCAAGAAAAGACCAATCGATATTCAACAAATCGTCATACAGCTTAACAAAATCAGCTCTGCGGAAATTTAAGTGTATATATTAGCAGTTGGAAAGTTAGGAGGGGCGGTGTTATGAAAAGAAAAAGAGAAGCAGACAGAGCTGGGTGATAGGGATCAGCTGGTACTATGCAAGAGGTTCATGTTCGACAGAAATTTCACAAATTAAAGTTTTGATAATAGTAAAATCCAACATACGACCGTCGCAGTTATAAATATTATTAAATTGTTTCAAATTTAAAGAATTGCATACATTTAAGAAAGTGCGAGTTTTTGAACATGTCGAAGCTGCATTAAGAAAATCAGGTAAGTTAAAATCACCAATTAAGAGAATCGACCTATTTATAACAAATAATTCAAAAGCTTCAATGAACAAGTCAAAATTTGGAATATCAATATCCGGCGGAATATAGACTGCTATAATTACGAAAGCGAAGCTATTGAAGTTACATTCACAAATAACTACATCAATTAGGGGTACAATATTGTTTAGGTAATGATTATCCAAAATCTTAAACTTTAATCTTTCATCCAAAGCAATAAGCACGCCGCCTCCCTTGGAACGACCAGTATTATGAAGTCTCGATCAACATCTAATGACATTAAAATGATTGGGAAATAGCTCTGCATTTGTAACTGAGTGGTTAGCCAAGTTTCACTGATTATTATTATGTCATTATGTAAAATTCGCAAAACGCCAGTATAAAAGGAATGAGTTTTAGAGCATAACCACGTGTGTTTTATAATAAATGGATAGTGAGCACGGTAAACTGTTTGGACATACTTAGTTAAAGACGAAACTATCTTGGGGGATTCCATTAAATATTTAATTTTTAGGTTTATCTCACCATTATTCAAGCGAACCTTGTAATTCTGCTTTTGCGTTTTTTGTGATTTCAATTTGCATAGGTGTGGCGATCGCGAGATACCATTTATGTTGGAAAATTTATCAAGCGATTTGACGTTTTTATAAATTTTTTAAAACAGCTATAACTGAAGCCTCAGAGGAAAGAGTAAATCTTATTGGGCGGCAACGAATTTGATTCGTAATATCAAATCTTCCCAACCGAACAAGATTGGTCGGCGCCTCATTTATCTGGACAGATGTAAGAAGGTCATTGACAAAAGAGCATCAACATCTAACTGATCCTTATTAGTACGACAGACTGATTCTTTGCTTCCAAAAATAATTACGTTCAACTTGCGTTTTTCACGTTCAGAGATTTCTTGAATAATTTTTTCAGTATCAATCAATGAGGCAGGTTTAGAAGCAGATGTATTAGTCTTCAAAGCAGAAATTTCGTTTGTCAACGATTGAATTTTTTCTTGCATACCAAGAAAAGCTGCTTTTAATTCATGAAGATTAGCAGTAAATTGGACGCATTTTTTGCAAGACCATGAAAGTCCGCTGTTCAAATGGATTTTACGGGCTTCAGATTTAGATATATCTACACATTCCAGCTTATACGTAGCTCCACAAACGCAGCACTTCACCACTTTATGTGGTTCAGCAGAAACATCACAACAAGCACAATGCAACATTATTATATTATACAGCAAGAAAATAAGGGGAGAAAGACAGGGACACTCACTTCACGCTAGCGGTGGCTATCGCAGCGACTTAAATATAAGACAAACAACAAAGCCAACGGAAAGGATCTCGAACAGAGTACAAAAGGATAGCTGTATATATAAATATAAACAAAATATAGACAAGAAAAGGTGCCAAGGAAAAACAACCAAGTTGACAAGAAATTCAGAACGAATAGTTAAAAGTGTTACTTACTAAAGAAGTAATGATTAACTAGTAAGTCGGATTGTAGAAATTCTTACATAAAATGAAAGATCATGAAATAAACTTCACATTGGTGTAATGCACAAATAAAAAAGAACTCAACAAACCACTAATAAACGTGAATAAATCGCAGAGAAAAGCACATGTATGCACGCATGCACAATCGTTTTAAGAAATATATATATATATGTTATATTTTATGATTTTTTTTCAGATCAACCAATCTTGCAAATTTTGGAATCGAGAACACTGGATCGTCTGGCGGTGGAATTCGTCAAGAAGCAACGGCAGAGATTCGCAACGAAATGAGACCAGGTGCAATTGAAGTTTTTGGAAAAAATCAAAAAAATCGACGAAGAATAAAAATTGCAAAGCGACATTCTTTCTTCAACTTAAGCCTCTTCTACTACTTCTACCAAAACGCTTATTGCAAACGTTGTGAAGATGTTCTCTCTACGAAAAAAAAAAAAAAAAAAGAAAATGAAAACGAAATGAAACATGGAGATCTGTAACGCTGCGGAATCTTTTTAAAAAGGACAAAGATTAAAGATGTATCGGAGTAGGGAAACGGAATTATTTAAGAGAGATGAACAAGTGCGTGCATGTTGTACATTGTGTATTTATTATTGATTGACGAACCACACTATTTTTCTACGTGGTATTATATTATAATAAAAATAAAGTAAAAGAAAACATAATAATTATCTTTGTATCGCTTCTAACTTCTGAAGGAAAACGTCCAACCCCCTAGGAATTGACAACAATGCATGAATAGAGAATTTTTTGTAAATAAATATTTAGGGATAATATTTTTGTATCGTTCGTTGCTTTAAAATTGAGTAAGTGATTAATTGTTAGAGAAATGGACCATTTTCCGAATATTTGAACACGCGTTATTAACTAAATATATACTGGGTGACCCGTAAAATTGGTATCTCAATTGAATTAATTTTATATTAATTATTTATGTGTCAAAAAAAGTAATAAGGAAGTAAAATTAAGAGACTTGTCACTTTTTGACAGCTGTCAAATGTCAAACTGACGTTTATTTTAAGTGAGGAATATTTAGATTTCAAATAAAATATTGTTTGTTTATGTATATGTATTTTAAATCGATTTTTTTTATACCTCTAAAAAATCAGGTTTCGAGTACCATGCTGTTCTATTGATTCAAAATTATTTTAATTGATCTTTTCGACTTCCAACTCCAGAAGCTTAAAATTTGTGACACTTTTCTAAATTTAATTTTCGAAAATGCCAATATTTTAGATTTTCTAATTTCAAAACATGTACTTCTTGACATTTCCATAAATTCAATTACTTTTTTAATAAGAGTCATCATATTATGTTTTCAAATAATTTAATTAGGACAGTCTTAGAAACCCAGAGATACTTAATTCTGGGTTTTTTCTATTGCTCAAGAAGTTTTAAATTATCTACTTCAAAAAAAAATTCACTTAATTTTTTGGTAATCTCTAAATTTTTAATTGCTATTTATAAATTTTGGAGGTCATATTTTTCATATCGGTTTTTATATTATTTTATTAGAATTTAACTCACTTTTGAAAATTTAGACAATTGTGAAATGTCAAAATGTCAGATTTCGTAACAATTTAAAAAATATAAATATTTATTGAGTGTTGTCAAATTTTATTTTATATATATAATAGCCATCCAGTTTATACCCAATCAATTCACGGAACACCCAATATATAGTATAATTTCTTAGATAAAGTGCTCCAAATAGAACTGCCAAAAAGGTATAAAAAAGCACTTATATTGTACATAGTTCTGTTTGGATCGTTTTCTATAAATAACTAAATAAACGATGATCTTATATTATATTACAGAATTCCATTACTATGTATATTGTTAGATAGATGAACACAGAAATATGTTTGTATATGTAATTATGTATGTATTAACTACAAAATAACTTCTATTGATCTAGTCAGTCAAACTTTTCTATCTCTACTTTTTCTATGATGATGACGAAAATTCATATTTCACAAACAAAAAAAAAAGAAACAAATGGTGTTCGATGTTTAAATTATACTTACATGTTATAAGCAAATATGTAATGTCATAGTAAGATGTATTAAATGTGTTATTGTTATGTTCATTATCATTTGCACACATCCTAGTAATTCATATTACGTCATTTTTAATTTTTTTTTTTTATTTTGATTTGCCAAGAGATAAAGGCTATTAGTTACTGGAAAATGAAAGAAAAAAGAAACAGTAGGCTTTGAGGAGCTGTGTTTCCTGATGTCAAATATCACTGACAGATTATAATTTCTAAAATATCAAAATTTGCAAAAAAAAAGAACCAATCTATTTAACATTTTTCTAATAGCTTCTCATAATAAAATGATAATATCTATTATATCAGAAAAAGAAAGGTTTGGTTTTAGAAGACACGTTTTAAATCACAAATTGAAGTTTAAAAAGCGATTTTCCTAATGAATCAATGCTTTCTTGTGCTATTTTTTGTAACTAGTGTTTTTAATGTCTTTTTGTAATAAAATAAATTGTTTAATATATGGGGAATTATATGATAGTTGGTAGCGCCTATAAATTATATATAAAAATAACCAATATCAAAATGGGTGCTTTAAACGAAACATATAAACAGGGTCTCTGGGATGGTTAATTAACTTGGATTCTTTGGATTAATTTTTGGCTTGCCTGTTTTTTTTGCTGCCTCCAGAGCCTTACATTCTCACAGAATATGGCAATCATCATACGTTTATGCAGTTGTTATCTTCAGTGCTGATCTCAATTTTCTGTAAATGTCCTTTCAGTGCACAGTGGCCTCTAGGGAGACCTGTGATGGTGAATTGTCATGCACCCGAACTAGCGAATTTTTTTTGGCGGAACATTTCCTATTCATAAAAAATATTTAAAATTGGCGCGAAATTTTTGCGAATATTTTAAGATTTGGCGATGTCGCAGAAATATTAAATATAATTTAACTTTAAGCGAATATTGTCATGCTGTCTTTGTTGCACATTTGGATAGTTTTTTATTTATTCAGCTAATTTCATGATTACAGTTGTGGGTTGTTGATTGTGGTTATGTTGTTTTTATAATAACGTACGATTTTTTCTGATCATCTTTAATGTAGAATTTATTTAATAGGAAATACATTAATACAATCCGTGTTGTTTTCTTTTTAACAGAATGTCTCTGATCCATATACTTCGGTTAGATTTAAGTTATCGGCGTCTGTTATGTAGATATAACAGGCTTAACATGCATAATACCTTTCTTTTTCTTGTATTTTTTTCTAATTTTCATTTTTAACTTTGGCTGTTTTGATAGGTAAGGTTATGTTAGTTTCGACTTTTGCCGTTTTGAGACCTGAACTTTGCGACTTGTGATGAAGTTGTCAACCTCATAACGCAAAGACAGCAAAAGTTACTAGAAATTACTATTTTGAATAGGAAAAATTTCGGCGAAATTCGCGTGCATAGGAACTGAGTATTTTTTTGCACGATAAAATATTTCCATCTTAACATTCGCTTTTCGCGAGCATGGGGGGTCCTCCTTTACACTGTAAAGATGATTTCTAGTGAGCTTCAGTAGTTCTTCAATCTTCTTTGATGGTTCTGTTAGTAAAAGTCGATAATGAGTTCTTAGGTTTGAGTACTCGATTTCAGACTCAAAATTCAAATACTTAAAGCTACCACGTATGCCGTATGTAAGTTGTTGTAGTTTTTTATAAATCTATCCTTTTTGTGAATGCCTTTGCAATACATATAAATATTTTGAATATAGGCATCTTTTTTCCATTACACAAAATCATATTAGTGAGTGAATCTACGTACTAGAACCTGTCTATTCGAGCACTAGAACCGAGTCTGAAAGCTCGTGTCTGGGAACTCGAGTACTTTCTAGAATTGAGTCTACATACTCGAGTATGGATTGGATTGTTTTGCCAACACGGACCCGTCGCATCACTGCTTCCCATGAGTGTGCCTAGTTGTTTTATCCCAGTGTTCTTTGTGTTTTTCTTTCACCGAAGTTTTTACCTGTTCTTCTATTGTTTTTGGATACTAGAACAAGTGCTAGGCCTAGGTATGAAGCCGATGATCCAGTTCCTGCTAACTCATCGGCTTTTTCGTTTCCTTCAATTGCCAAATGTCCGGACACCCACAGCAACATGACTTCATTGCGCTATTTTGTCCGTCTGTCTGTTGCAATATATATTTGCTCGATTTTATAAGCCCTCCGATTGATTTCTGTTGCACAATGTAATATTGCATATGCTTCTGTCTGAAAGATCGTAGCATATTTTTTTAGAATAAGGTTGGTCATTGTATTTCTCACTTTACTGTAGATTCCAACTCCAATCACGTTTTCGGTTTTTGACCCGTCTATAAACCAGATCATTTCTCCGAATCTGTCTATTGCTGGATTGCTTTCAGTTTATTCGATTCGTGATTTCTACCTCGAACTTCTCATTAAATAGTTATGTTGAAAATCGTATGGTCTGATCTCAATTCCAAAAGATTACCTTCCTCATATGGACAATATTATTATGTCCCAGTCCTGCATATCTGCCACTTAATAGTACTTCCAATCTGAGATGCCCCATGCTTGCCTCTCGCAGTATCATTAAATGAGGAGGAGGGAGGTTTAATAGGCATTTTATGGTTGCTGTAAGGGCAATCCTCATTGCACCTGTTATTTCTAAACACTCAAGTCTTTGTATCTTGCTAAGTTGAGTTTTAGTAGTTTGCATCCTGCATCCTTGTTCACCATCCCAGAGATGCATAAATGACCATGCGTCTGACTACTGTCATGTATGTCCAGTACATCATTTGATCTTGATTCTCATGTTTTTCCATGGACACATCTAGTCAGAATAAGTGTTATTTCCGTCCAGGTTTTAATTCTATCAAGATTCTAAGTGAGCTTGGAGTCAAGAATGACGCCAAGATATTTCACTTCCTTTAACAGTTCCGGAATTTTAGCGGTTCAAAACTATATAACTTCCTTTTTCTCGTGAATGCTATTATGGAGGACTCATGTTAAGACCTTCTTCCTCAGTACATTCTTGTATAACCTGTAGAGAGTTCTGCATTTTGTCCCACACTACGTTGTTGAATTTACCCTAATGTAGAATGACAAAATCATTGCGTAACCCAAAGTTTTATGCTCTTCATTGTCTAACCTTAATAGGACCTTTTGACCCTAAGCACCAGTGTCTCTCTCATGATGGTTGTGTTTTAGCTGACCTCCTTTTAAGCGTGCAAAAGGGATGCACTAATATTATCTAAACTATTTTTAATATAAAAGAGTATATTTTTTTAATTAATAATACATTTCGGATCGTGTTTCTATTTTAATTTTCTAAAATCATTGTAAAAATTTGTTTCGCTCAGTGTGAATAGGGTGGCCTATATCTTTTTTAGAGTACACCTATTCGAGTGAGTTTTCTGTACATGTTATTTGTTTCTTTCGTTTTTTTTTTTTTACTATTGTATACATTTGCTATCTGAGTGTTTGAGTATGGATTCCAACTAGATGTGCTCTCAAAATGTATTACTGATTTGCATCTGCCGCATATGAAAACCTTTGTTATTTAGAGACAAGAAAGAAGAAGATAAACTCAAATTATGACATTCATGATTGCATACCTAGTATGAACAACAAATAAACCTAAAATTCATCTGATTAAGTGCTTTTATAAATTTATTAAAGACACTAGTTAGGAAAATGGTGAAAAGGCAATTAAGAAGTTGCTTGAGGTAATTTTTTTTTTTCGTATTTTCAAACTAGACTTGAAAGCTTATTATAAATTATTACACTATTATATACACAGATCTACAAACCTAAATCATATATTTTGAATCACTTTTTTCAATAACATTTTTGTTTCTTTGCAATATTTGTTAAAAAAAACACAATTCTCGAGTTGTTTAACAAATAAATATAAAATAAAACAAAAAAAGGGCCCCTACTGTATTCTTATGCTTTAAATAGAGTAAATATGTAATATGTATATCCTACCAAACAGTAAACCAACTTCAAATTTCCCTCATTAGTTTTAGTAACTTCAACATTAAAGTACGAAATTACCTAAGATTTTGTATTACATTAGTAGTTATATTAGGTTTGTTCGAACATGTAGTTCGCGAACGGTTCACGATCATGTGAACCAATCAGATAACGCATTCCAGTTCGCGAGAATTTCAATCTGTTCTCTGATTGGTTCACGTGATCACGAACCGTTCGCGAACTGCATGTTCGAACAGCCCTATTAAATACCTTTAAGTTGAAGTTACTAAAAATAATTTCGGGAAATTTGAATTTGGTTTATTGGGAACGCTAATGGTTGTTTTATTAACATATGCTAGATCATTGTTATATTGCTATAAATTTTATTAATCTGTTTTGTAACTGCAAGATCTGTTAGCATAAATATTCGTTTAGTGTTAATTCTACCCGAATAAATCCGCAATTAAAATTGTTGGGATAAATGACAAAGAATATGAGGCACGTTTACTTTCATCGACTTTCGTTTATAATAATTCAACAATAGCAACAGTCTCACATCCAGACAATCTTATTGATCTATTTATAGTTATATTGACGTTAAAACAAAGGCTCAATTGAGGATGAAGGACAAGTAACAAAATAATTATTTAAAAGCTTGTTTATACCACAAGTCCGTAGTGATCTATACACAAGAACACAAATGTTGAAGCTGTATGGGATTCAATGATGACGAAATGAGAAAATAAACTGAATATGAAACCATAACTGATAAAAATAACAATTATTGTATAGTTAATAATAAGAATTTATGAGCGTAATATGATTAATCGATAAGTGTATTATTTCAATATTTCTCCACCGCTTGCTGATACTTATGATAAAAAAATATTTTTTATCGTTTTTTCTTGATCTCAGGAGAGGAAATATTAGCCACTTTCAATATGAATTTCATAAAAAAATGTGGCGCTAATGTTCCTTTCCATTCCCTACGTTTAAAAACTTAAAACATAGACACAAATAAATAATGAAGAAGCTCTACACGCTTTAACAAAATCGACGAACTGCACAATACTATAATACTATTATTATTATCATTACTATTGTATTTACTATTATCTTTTATATAATATATTTATTATTGAAAAATTGGACTGTATTTATATACATACGAAAAAAACAATTAAATAAGAAATAGATTGATAGAAATACCATATAAATATATTTACAATGATGATATAAACTTTGAATTATGCAGGATGAACCATTCGAGAATAAAAATAAAAAGCAGTATTTTGTAAGTATTAGTTAATTAGGGGGAAAACAGGTTGGAGCATTTCACAACTCATACTTTCGATGACTCATCCTGCATTTTATAATACAAATGATAACAATCAAATTATTATTTTTCGCAAAACACGAAATATTTATCGCCTATATTTCCTAGACATTTCGAACATTATAACATTTCATGTTACTACCGTTAGTACTACATATCCTCTGTATATCATCCGTTCATTATTTGTCAAAACGCTATTATCGTTGATAGATTGAATGATTTTTCTTAAATATACACTGTTGTGAACTTAGAATAAAAAAAAAGATGCTTTTCCGTTGTTGTGATAATGTAAAAATAAGTATTTACTATTTACGGTAATTAATTAGAGAAGCTTGCGCTTGTTTTACCTGTTGTACTGTTTGTTATGTTTAGCTGGGTTCGTTTGTTATAGTGCGCGTACAGTAGAAGTGTGCTGCAGATAAGCGTTGAACAAACTGCAACAGTTGTTATGTATTTTCAATTAGATAGATATTATTAGATAGACGCACTGTAAACCTTTGAGTTTGTACAATACTGACTGTATAAAATTACTACAAACACGTTAAAGCTTATCAACGCTTATATGCAACAAGTCAGACTGCCTACATCTGGACCAAATTTCAATTGTACTATCGAAACAAAAAAGAGAAGTATTAAAATATTTTTCTTCTTATGTCAAACTTGAGTCAAGACTTTTATTTTTGAATGAACATAATGGGTAAATACACTTTACCGAGAAGGCTTGAGACAATGGGGTAGCAACTCAGGGCTACCTATTCGAGATAAAATCATTGATGAAAAAGTTTATCTCACCGTTTGCAAGATATTTTAAAATACTTGTATCTCTGAGTCAGAAACTATAGTTTGTTTTAGAGTATGAGCACAGTGTGCCGAAACAACTGTTTTTTAGACCGACAAATGTCAATTTTGTTATTCAAAATGACTAAAAGATAAAGGTCAGGAAGTTAACAGTATAAGTTCGCAACACATATTACGTTACCTTAGTATTTTGACGTTTCCGAGAATAAAGCTTTTTCGGTAATTTTTTTCGTAGTTGGACATCGTATTTGTTAATAGTAAATGCAATGCAAACACCAGCTAATATTACTAAAAAGTTCTGCAATGGCTTATTGACAGTTTATTACCCATAAAATCTTAATGAATTATTTTAGAAATTATGTATGTAGTAAAAATTCATTCAGTCATTTGTTAACTTGAATATAGTCCCTAATAGCCAAATTTAAATTTCCCGCAATTATTCTTAGTAACTTCAACGTTGAAACACAAAATTACCCACCATTTTGTACTGCATTATAGTGATTTTAATGCATTTAGCTTGAATTCACTAAAAATTGTGGCGGGAAATTTAAATTTGTTATTAGGGGTGTTACCAACCTTCTGTGATTTTTTTGCGGGCCTAGGGCGAAAAATGGATTTAAAGCACGATCTACTTGATGACTCTGACGGTTTGCTTTATACGGCCTGTCGAATCATGAGTTGCATGTGTTCATGCTGGCGCCACTTACCGGATCATTTTGGGGAAAATGCTTACTCTTCGGTTGGCAAGATTGTGACCACAAAATGCAAATTGAATTTAAACATATCGTGGGCTTACTGCAAAAACTGATGAAGTCGTAATTATCGTAAGATTTTCATATTCATTGTGTACTATGTTTTATGTAAGTATATATGTTCCCATTTTAGTAAATGTTGGTATTGAACCTGTAACGGTGTTAACTGGGAATCTGTAGTTTTTAAGTCGCATAATCTCGATTTCAACTTAGTCACTTTTTGCAGTAAACCCACGATGCCATATTGACAAGCACTGAAGTTAATGTTTCTCAAAAGTCTAATTAATCTGTTTGTTTCGTCATTTGGTTTTGTACTATTTAGTTTTGATATAAACCAAGGTGTCATCAACTGTGCCCGTCATAACTATTATTTTGACGTGTCTAGTTCCCATGTCTTCAAATATCATGCAGATATCGCTAGAGTAGTCTCAATATAAGAAATACATATTACGTCATCATAATGTCAACGTAGAATACGGGAACTGAAGCTATCAGTGGCAGAGGTGATTTAAATTGACAGAGGTGCTTGAGAGAAAATGCACGCCAGTAACAGAAGTTACTACAGAAAAATAGCAAATCAAATTAATATGTAATAATAATGTTGAATAATTAATATTATTATTAAATTAGTTATTGGGTACGTCAATATTTTGGAAACCGTTCGTAAAAATATTTGGGTTAATTGTCGACTGACGACGCCGCTGAATTCAAACACCCCTATAGCTGGCATAATGGACTCATCCGACGACTCCAGCGCCCAAAACGGATATGACGTAATATGTATTTCTTAAATTGTGACTACTTTACTTGTCGGAATCTAATGCAATAAATTTGAATGATTCGACAAGCCGTATAAAGCAAACTGTCAAAGTCATGAAGTAGGTCGTGATTCAAATACAAAATGGGTGTTTCGAGACGGAGGTACAAAATGTAGTTACTTTATATGATATTGTTTAAACTCCACTCTTCTAATATTTCTCCACCAAATAATCATTTTTGCGATCTTTTTAAGTTAAATTTAAAATTCAAGCGCGTCATGGAAACAAGAGATGTACAAAAAAGATGCAGAAGAGTACAGCGTTACAAATGTACGGTAATTACGGTACTTGCACGGTAAAATAGACAAAAAATACGATATACGGTCCAAAACCGTTTACCTTACGTGTTTGTATGGTAATTAAAAAAAAACTATTTTATAATCGAAGAAAAAAGTACTTTTTTTCCAATAAAAATTCAATTTTCAAGTAACAGTGCTCTCTCGGACACGTAGTTATTTTATTTTCTTACTAAGATTTCCCCCGATGACGTCAGTGATTTAGGTGTATAAATTTAAACGCTGCACATTTTGTGTCGTAGTATATTTCTTCTTATGCAAGAAAATTTGTTTACAAATGTTATATAGCTATAGCGACAGTCTAAGCACCTCAAAAAAAATTAAACCTGTTTATTTTTAGAATTTCAAAAATTCTTGACTTTAATACTAGCAGAATTCATGGCTTGGATCAATGGTTGAAAATAAATTTCAAATTATGTGCATCTTCTAGTGCTAAATTTGTCACCGAATTGTCAACAATAAAAAGGAACATCTAAAACCTATGAAACAGAAAAACAATAAAATGATATCTGATTCTAATTCTAGCGAAATTAACCAGTTCATAAAATCTTTAAAAAAATTAAGTTTAAATGTACGTATATGATTCTTTTTAATTATAATGTAAAATTGTTACAAATACGGTAATTTTTTCATCAAAGTACGGTAATTCGTATCCGAGAGGACGCCAACGCTGGCAGAGTGCTGTCAAATAAGTGAGGTTAAGAGCGTAGATCTAAAACTGTTGTATTTTCACTATTTTTCAAAATTTTAAATAGTAAAAATGTTATAAGCAATAATATAAATTGAAGTTTTTTTTAATGCCTTTGCAATGGTAAAATAGATTAAAAAATTGATTTTATCTCGAAAAAGTAGTCCTATCCCACATAACCAAATTTAAATTGCCCGCAATTATTCTTAGTAACTTCAACGTTGTAATATAAAATTACCTACCATTTTGTACTACATTCATAGTTATTTTAATGCGTTTATGTTGAAGTCACTGAAAATAGTGGCGGGAAATTGAAATTTGGCTATTAGGGATATAGGTAGCGTTAGTTTTCCACATCTTCGCTGCAAAGCACATCGAACTTGGTTCGTTGCTGTACGTACACTTACATCATCCCTGGCTTAAATTTTCTCCGTATAATAGGTATGGTGTTATATCTATTTTTTCATGGATTTACTCGAAAACTAATAGTGGTAAAAATCTGCAAAAAATATTGTTCACAAATTAGTCATTATTTTTATGAAAGCCTTAATTTCTGGTGTAAATTTTCAGTAACTATTAGGCTTGCAAAAATACTCATATACATTGATTTAAAATATTCAGACCATAAATGATTGTACAATTTATTGTAAGTGTACATTTCCTATGAAACATTACTTTAGCCGCTATCATCCCTTCTAGTGAAAAACTGATGATTACAACAATAATCACAGGAACGCTAAACAACAACTGTCAATTGCGAATTTAACAGAAACAATTAAGAAAAAGATAGATGATTTTGGTGTGTCGCATAATATGTAACAATAATCTGCGAGTCACGAGCATCATTAGTGAGAAAGCGGTAGATGTACGTTTCACAATTCAACAATAATGTAGTAATGCCGACATATCTATTCATTCGTTTCGGAATTCACCAAATATTTGTTTAGTACAACATAGCGTGCTTTAACCAACATTTTTCATTTTTCTGAAATACTTCTTGAGAATGTTTCGAATAAATATATATATTGATTCTATTTGTAAGCCTAATAGTTACCAAAATTAACCTTGCAAAAAAAATCCGGTATGCGGTTAAAAAAAGGTAGGTTATTTGTCCGTGAGGTGTTATAAAGACAGGATCTTGTATACCATGCTGTTATAATTTCACTGGATTTTAATGCATTTTTTGTATCTGCATTAGTTTTCGAGTAAATACGTAAAATAGATGTGATGAGTATTTGGACTGGAGAATTCATGGAAAATCTGATTAATTTTTATTTGAATGCAGAATGCTGCAAATGTCGAATTATGAAATAGTTAATATCTACTACAGCATATTCAATTCTACAATATTATGCAAAGTACACTGTTTTTAAGTTACTTTCATTTGATAGGTATTCATAAATAAGTATATGAAATATTTTATAACAGCATTTCTAATAAGTGCACTACAAAAGAATAGATAATCAAAACGGTTCAAAACAATGCAGTGCTTTGTTTAACATTAAAAATAGACTTAGATATGCTGTAAATATTAAATTAAATACCCTTAGAAAAAAAATATAAATTCACAAAAAAAGAACGAACAAAACTAAAATCTCATTAGATGTAACCACTACACAGGCAAAAACTCTCACTTCATTTTCCGTTGCCACTGCGAGATTTCTTTCCCCTTTTTTCTTCACGCTATTATCCACCTCTCTCGCTCACACACACACAATACACGCTCCTATACAATCATTAATCTTCACGACCTCCCACTACCTTCCTCGACGAGCTTAATGTACTATATGTCAATTGAAATCAAAAATATTCTATTGTAACTACTATTTAATTGATTAATACTATTATTATTGCATATTATTATATTCCAATTATGTATATGTGATAACCCTGTCTTTGTCTACTGAGAAATAAAAACGCTACTTTAAAAAGCAAAAAAAATTCGTTTGATTTTCACGTATTATTGACATTTTCATCAGTGTGAATAACATATGACGTTACATCATTTAAAATGATGTCAGGTTTTTACTTCACTTTTAGGGACAATTGATTACGTGTTTAAGACGTCACAAAGAACACATACATACGACGTCTCACAGTAGATGTGACCTTTTTTTTGTGGGATTCTGACTTGAAGCCTCCAGTGCACTGGAACCTTTTGCTAGTCCAAATTATCCCCGCTATTCCAACCATGGCCCTAGAATGACATCTTATTCACATCTATCTGGCTACTATGCCCAAAACATGTGCATATCCAGTTAATTTGACTCACATTTGCATTGGTATTCTGTGAATTTAACCGTACTATGTATTCTACAGAGATGAGCCTATCACTGAACCCTGTGGATCCCCATGTTATCTGTAGAGTAGTATATCCGCCTGCAACTAAGGATCTATCTTTGAAGTAGCTGATCATCATGTACTAGGTAGGCATGGGGAGATGTTTCTTCTTCCTAACTTCATCAGGATGCCTTTCCATGACTTCTAGTTGAAATCATCATTTTCTACATCCTTTGCTATCAGCTATATGAGCTTTTGTTTTGTTTCTCCTGTCGCCACTTTGAGCTTTTGTAGAACATTAATTGTGGATTTTCTATGTGCGCTTTCGATTGTGTTAACCATATTTTGTTAACCAAACTAGAATGGTATATGGAATTAGGGGTGTAATAGCACAATGGTTTGAGTCATATTTGCGTGATAGGCTCCAACTGGTAAAAATTCGGCATAAAACAGATGGCTGCATAAATAATTTTAAATCTTTTGTTTTACGCTGTTGAAAGAGGAGTGTCTTAAGGTAGTGTTTTGGGTCGTATACTTTTCGTAATTCTTATAAATGACATCGTTGACTTTCTGGTTAATTACAAAATAATTGTGTATGCCGATGATTAGAGACCGGATTATATGCAAAGAAAAACTGGAATATATGCGCATATATATGCATCGATTTTTGAGAAAATATGCATAAACCTGGGGCATATATGAAAAAAATTGCGACAATATGCAAATTTTTTACATAAAATAAATAAGAGCAGAAATTTAAACATTAACTTTATTGCATAAAATTTTTTCACAACATATTTATAATTAAATGTTTTTCAAAACTGGGTAAAAGAAAGTTTTGTCTTCTATCAGAATACATATGTTTCGAAATAGAAACGCTTCTTTCAACATCCACAGATGTAATTGGTGCATTTTTTAACTTTGCAATACATTCTAAACTAAAATTAAAGTCGAAATCGTTTACTGTTTCACCTTTTTTTCTTAACCTTCTTCAATTTAATACCCGCATTTACCCGCAATACCCCATCACTTTTTTTTAAATTTATCGTATATAGAATTACCTATTGTACCCTTAACCTTCTTACATAGCATATCAAATTCGACATCCCTTGCGTTTCTACTTTACGAATGGAACTTGAAAGAAAGCTATAATTTGACTTAATATACAAAAGGTTTTGTAGCAATTCTGTTGTTGTTACTATCTTTTTACAGTTTTCTAGAGCAATGCAGTCAGTAGTGATTTCAAGAATTACATTTTTTATTCCTTCAAAATTATCGGCGAAAAAAATTGTAGCCTCTAACCATGTACCCCATCGTAATAATCGGTTCAGGAGGCAACTTAACACCGGGAACTGGCTCCTTATAAAATTGGATTCGTAAAGGTGCTTTTAAAAATACTTTTTTGACATTGCTAATTAAATCATTAATCAAAGGGAATTGAATTGTCTTCGACTACACGGTTGAACCCATGAGCTAAAGTGATATGAATAATATGTATGCGGCTTTTATCATGTATGGTGCAGCGTCGAACAACATCAGAAAAAATTTTCACAAGGTATACTTCCAGGTAAAAAGAATTTTTTTAAACCTTCTTGAACGAATTGGGCAATTGTCACATTATTTGTTTTTTGAAGTTTTTTACAATAAATTAAATATGATTTACCTACAATATCTTCATGAAGAATTCCTATTAACAAATTATTCCCTACCAATTGTTGAATTTCTGCTATTGTTTGCTGGTAACAAGATGTGACATAATTTTTTCATAAGGTACTTTCGTCAGGTATATTATGTTTGCAATATTTTTGAAGAAATGATTTCAAATTAACATCGTTTAATCTGCTAATGATATGTTAGAGGAAATTAAATGCGTTACACAGATCCGTATTATATTCTTCCTGTTCTGAGCTTCGTGAAGTTGATGCTACACATTGACGTATAGATTGCTGCACACATGCGGATCGCTTTAGTTTTCATATTTCCAATATGTGATGGAGTTTAGCGTGTTGATCAATCAGGTATTTTCTCTCAGAAGACACTTTCAACAACAATTGTCACTTTATATCGAAAGTTAAAGAATTTAAAAACAATTGTAAAGCTTTTAGTAAAATTAAACTTACCAGTTTACTGCAGGCTCGACAAAATATTTTGTCGCCATCCTTTACCAGTTCAGGATATGACTTAATCCATAAAGAAATTTGTTTGCTATACTCATTGTATGGACGCACAGTATTTAGAAACGTAACACCATTACATGCTGTTTCGCTCAAAGATATTCAATGAATGAATAGTTTATTTGGGAATTAATAATAATAAAACGTATTTACCACATCCCTTCTGCTAGGCGAAATTAAACACGTGCAGTTCTTGGAAAAAAGTATTGGAGAAACCAATGTAAAAGATATATCGTTCTGAGAATTGTCGATGTCGATCTACATTAGAAATTATTAGGAATTTTTACTAATAGAAAGGATAAGAAAAAGCTTAAATATGCAATATATGCAACTTTTGTAAAAATATGCATAGAAATGCCTAAATATGCAATATATGCAATCACTAATTAGCGCTAATTAACTTCAATTAGTGTAATACGTCTACATATAGACTATAATTAAAGATATGCAAAAAATAAAATATATGCACTTTGCATATAATCCGGTCTCTAGTAATAACAGATGTCGCCGTTGATGATCTATGAAAGAAGTTGCATACGCTTCTTGCTTAATTATTTTATTTATTCATACAAATCATAATTGTAATAAAATGGATAAATTTAAACAATTAAAAATTAAATCTCTATTAACTTTAACGATTAACTTTCAATTCGACTCCATTCGCTGCAGCCCGTTTTAATGATTCGATTACCTCTTCTAATTTATCAACGCGGTGTTCAGCAACCTTTAATTCTTCCGCTTGTTTCAGTGCCGCAAGTTCCCTCTCCTTACGTAACGTTTTAACAATTTCTTGCAATACCTCGTTTTGTTTTACCAACGCAGGATAGCGCCCGTGTTCAGGGACGTTACAGTAGTTCGCTCCCTCCTCGCCAGATGGCACTGCGTTCGTATTTTCGTGAATATTCCTCAACGATTTTGCCTTGATGCGATTGCGATTGGTCAATTCGCGTTCGAGTCTGGAGTTCGCGTTCTTCAAACGCACATTTTCTTCACTAACCGTCTGAAGCTTGGCGTTCAAATCGTTGTCGATTTGCTCGACGTAGTTTCTGATTTTATCTTTAAAGGCGTCGATTTGAACTCGCTTACAATCGGCATCATTTCTCAAGGCGGTTATCGTCGATTTGAGGGTTTGTTCGGAACGTTTTAAAGTATCAATCTCTTTGTCGGAGAATTGACGTTTCGCGGATGCGTTCGGCGTTATCTTCTCTGGCTTTGTTTCTGAGGATTGTGCATTCTTCGAATGAATTTTCAGCTTGTCGAGTTAGTTTAGCTACCTATAGAAGAAAGTGTTCGTTTAAATCAACTCCATTGAGTGCATATAGGCTATTAGAAAACTAATTTTCGTTATTATTAAAGCTAAAAATGAAAGCTCCTTATTCACGGTTCCGTCATTTAGTTTTTTCTGTTGGTATAACATAAGATATATAGATGTTTGATATTTTTTTTCTGTTCTAAAAGCGTGAATAGGTATTTGTTCTAACTACAGAATGGTAATTTATTTATTAAAGAATTATTGCAAACATGAAATAAGTGCCAACTTTAATTAAGGATACGTTAATAAAGGATTAAATGTTAGAATAATGAAGATAGTTGCAACTATGCCACCTTGAATTAGAGTTTCTTTAAGTTGATAGTTGTTTATATCTTACGTAAGAGTCATTTAACCTCAACTTGGCAAAATATTAGGTTATGCTGTCAAAATAAATTTAAATATAATTCTGCGTTTTATTTAAATTATATACAAGCGGCATGTATTTTAATAACAACATACCCTTAAATTTTAATTAAATACGCAAGAGCACATATCAAAATGAGGAATTCTTTTAATAAAGGATCTCTAGAAGTAATTTGCAATAATTCTCCATTATCTTTCGTATTGCCTTTCATGTTATTACATTTTTTTTTTTTGAAGAAGCTTTGTTTATTATAATTCTAATTCTCACACTGGACACCATAGAATTTAATCCCGATATGAATGTTATGTACAGTGTTGGAAAAATTCTGGCAAAGCATTAATTGTTAACATGAAAGAATCATTGTGAGAGCTGAGCCCATACACATTAAAACCACGTTGGAAAAAACCGTGTGGTTTGATCTAATTGCAGACAATAATGACAATCCATGCAAATTCAAACGTTAATTAAAGACACTGCTCAAGTTCCAAATATGGTTTCGAACAGACAGAAGCGACGAGTGACCTTCGAAATGAAAAGCGAAATCTGGCCGATCAGCAGCTGTTCGCAAAAACCACTCACAGAAAGCCCTTCTTGCTTGATAATCCGGAGCAGTAAGAGCTTGTACCCGTTGAATATGGTAGGGGTATAGGAGTTGCTCATGAAGAGTTCTCCAAACAACATTGCTGCTTACACCCACTTGAGCCGAAATTCTTCTAACACTAGTTTCGGGATTTCCATCAATAATATTTAAAATTCGATCTTCTATCTGTGGAGTACATGTTATTCTCTGCCGTCCAGTATCAGAAGACCGCTTCTCAAACGAACCAGTTTCTCTTAGTCGTTGAAACACCGTCTGAAACATCACATGCGAAGGCAGTTGGCGATCAGGAAACGTTTCAGCATAGAAGTGACGTGCTTGTAAAGAATTCCCATTAGCACGACCGTGCATGAACACCATATCGCTCATTTCAGCATTAGAATACGCAACCATTGTAATTGCTACAAATTTCACAAAAAGTCAAATTAAAGTGTCATAAAACAATAGCTGATAAGCACCTGTTTACACTGAGAAAAATGAAAATGTCGGTACAACAAAAATTATTATTTTGAACTTTTTGCATTCACTCAACCAGTTTTCGTTTAAATCAGCACACTTAAATTTTATTGCAAAACAGTAACCTCATTGAAAGCAAACGCATATTTTAGTTGAATTATATGTGTTGATTCAAACAATTATTTGCTTTAACCGTCAATGGAACTACAAAATTAGTTAACTGAATGCATGTGCGGCCGATTTGAACAAACATTTATTTTAATTCAACATTAAGATGATTGGATGAACCACAATTGTAGATTGATTTAAAACATTAGTGCAACTAATTCTGCGTAATTGATTTAAACATTCCGGTAGTTTGAGCATATTTAAATACAAAAATTGTTGAGTGAACCAATTATTGGTTGAATCAACACATCTTTTTTTCTCAGTGTACTGGATATGTTATATCCATGTACTACTAGGAACACTCGCTGTTATCTCGTAAACGGTTGATTTGTGAATATATGTTTATTATGACTTTTAACCTTATTTTCGATCGTACTATATGCTCTTAAAATCTTTAAACGATGTTTCAAAACACTCTGTATTATATTTTTTTTTAAGAAGAAGCTTTGTTTAGAATTCTAATTCTTACACTGGACACCATAGAATTTAATCCCGATACGAATGTTACGTACAGTGTTGGAAAAATTCTGGCAAAGCATTAATTGTTAACAAGAAAGAATCATTGTGAGAGCTGAGACCATACACATTGAAACCATGATGGAAAAAACCGTGTGGTTTGATCTAATTGCCGATAATAACGAACCATCCATGCAAATTCAAACGTTAATTAAAGACATTGTTCAAGTTCCAAATATGGTTTCGAGCAGACAGAAGCGACGAGTGACATTTAAGAGTTTGCTTGAATCGTAAGACGAAGATTTAACTTAAGTCCATTTGGAGAAAATGCAAATAATTACATTCCACTGAAGAGGAAGTTCCAATCGCCAGTGAAGAGGTGACATTAAACATAATAAATCTGAGTGTGGATTTACGAATAGCTAATGAGCTTTCTGATTTCTCTATCAATTTGATCCGTCCCTGAAAAGAAGGCTTGTTTTTTAAAGGACAAATTATTATTGTCATAAGTCACAGATGAATATCACTGTGAGTTGAAAGACGTTTTGAAAGCGACAAAACAAGAGAAAATTACTAAATTCTTTAAATCGTTGCCTAAGCCTCATGAATACAAAAAGCCAAGAGGAGAGTCCATGTCAGACAGCTCCCACAACAAAAAGCCTAATAAGAATCATTGACATGTATTGTTAACTAATCTTTCATTTAAAAGTGATTTTATTATATTGTGTATATATATTTTATTCTATGAATTTGGGACCAGTCTCCTAGAATCCCATACAAATTGTGACTATAAATACTCACTATTTACAGTTTCTGTATTAGCAAAATATTTAGTGAACGTATCCACCGCGAATAAGGAGATTTGAATAAAACTGTTATTCAAATAAATAAACTAATTTAATACCGTTACGATTTCAGCCTCTAATTTAGCTTGCATTTCCTCCATCGTACGTTCGAATTCCATCTCCCTCCTGTTCAATAACTGCACGTATTCCTTCTCCGTTTCCAAGACGCATTTCCGCACTTGTACTTCCCGATCGCGCTCACAGATGTCGCGTTCTCGCTTGCATTCGGCCAAATTCCGGAGCAGCGCCGCCAATTTCTCCCGGTAGATGTCGCGTTCTTTACCTCGGTCGACTGTCGCCTTATCTAGGGCGGTTTCCAATAAACTAATGCGCTTTTTCAACTCTTGATTAGCGTTTGTGCAGGCGACGAGGGTTTGTCGCAAGTCTCTGTCGCACTCGGCGCACCTAAACGAAGTGGAATTTAGGTAAATATAATACTAACAATGGGACGATATGCAGGTGCTGTACAGAAAAATTGGACGGTTTACTATGTACGCAGAAGAATTGTTTGTCATTACATTTTGGCAATTGGTGACGCAACATCTGGATGCACACTTGTGCATACTATTTAAAACCATTGCTGCAGTTGAGACTGGCCTATTTTATTTAAGAGCACATATAAAACAGCCAACTACTTATTGAGCACTGCCGTCCGAGTGGTGTTATTTAATTATTTTTCTTTTGTTCACATGTGTAAATTAATATTGCAGCGGAAAGAATTTATAATAAAGAGGTAAGAAAAATAAAAACAAAATGAAATAACTAGAAAAAGAAATAAATAAAAAGCCGAGGTGAGAAGAAATAACTAGCAGCAGAGATTCATCAATGCGTGCCAGATTAGTACTGTCGTTTGTAGTTTGTTTGGAAAGATTGCGTGCAGGAATGAAGGGTGGTGGTGAATGTGGTTTCCGATCCTCACTGCCATATATTTGGCATCAAGGGCGAGTTTTTATGCATGGGTTTAGTCTTTTTTAGTCTTAAATCCCTTGCACCTAGATTGACATCTGCATTGTTTGCGATAAAAAGACTGAGGCAGGTATCTACCAGCGAAGCGGTCAGATCAGCTTATTTTGCTTCCTTCCACTCCTTGATCAGCTATAGTATTATTTTTTGGGGTTTATCCAGTTCTGCAGAGAGAATCTTCGTGCTGCAAAAAAAAGCAATTAGAGCTATATGTGGACTTAAGTATAACGAGTCTTGCAGGTCCTATTTTAGAAGAGAGTCGATACTCACGCTGCCTTCAATTTTAATACTACATTTAGTAATATACGTGCACTCTCATAAAAAAGACTTCGCATTTAACGGAGAAAATCACGACTATCAAACCCGAAACAGAAACAATCTACTAACACCCTACCATAGACTGACGCAGACACAGCATTCCGTCGACTATTGGGGGTCAAAGATATATAACACATTGTCGTTGGATCTAACATCGCTACCTCTTAATAAATTTCAACAAAGAGTGAGACGTAAACTTTTGGAGATGGAATGTTACAGCATGAACGAATATATAAGTAGAGCCTAAGACATCTACATCCAGTTTGTTTTTGTGTGTCTATACATATAATATTTGTTTTCTACATCTGTATGTACTTTTATATTTGTGAAATTTTGACTCGGCATTTTTTACCTGGCTTTGTATGTTTTTTTTTTTTACATATTTTACATATATACTTGACAAATGTAACATGTGACATGTTTGATTTTAATGATCTTATTTGTAATTGTTTTATTCCAAATAAACGCCAAATTATTATTATTATTATTATTTGTTTATAAATTTTTCCGAGCCGATATGGTACAGCCTTTTCAAATTAGCAGACGGCTCACGTGACATTTCCATTAAAATGTTTCCAAATGCATATAGTAATATTATTAAGATTTCAGAGAAATAAATGCTTATCCTGCGCGAGAGTGCATTTTGTTTCCTGCATAATATATAGAATTGTACACCCTGTGATCTGCTTTTATAATTAACACACGTTTAATGGTTTAATATTTTATTTAAGCACAAGTCTTATAAACATCTTCTAACGTCAACATTTTCACTTACTTCCAAGTACTGACTGTCTACTACTACCACTCTTATAAATCTTAACTCCCTTGATAATATCCCTCTAAACACAAAACAGTAAGTTTTTAAAACACCTAGCAAGATTTGTTTGACTTGTAATGAATAGTCTTGAAACATTTCTTTTGTTCGCTAATACAGTATTTAGGACTTGTTTCATATTCCTTTGGTTGACACATTTTTGTTTCGCGCAAAATAACTTAACCTAACAATACAACGAACACTTGAGTTTGTTTCTACTTTAGTTGTACCAGAGGGTTGAGAATTTTTGAATTCGCGACATTTACTATTATTGCGTACCGTTACAATGGCTGCGTTCAGGGAGTTACGGTGCCGCCAGCGCTGAGCTCCGCCAGATCGAGCGGTGTCCTGAACGCGACCGCTTGTTCCAGCGCTGGAGCTAGCGAGCGCCATCTTTTCTAGCGAGAAATATTTTCGCTGGAGAATATGGCGGCCGCTAGATTATCCACTGGAAAGTGGGGATAACCGGCAAACATTCAAATATGAATTTGTAGAGCGTGTGAATTACATGAAATCGTCGAGTAATTGTGATAATACTAGCTTCTTATTGTTTTTTGATTAAAGTGATGATGGATAAAGTGAAATGGAAACAATATAAGTTGCAGAGAAGTTATATAAATATTATAAGTTCAGAAACTACGCTTTTGTAGATAGATCAAGTCAAATCATTTTATTTTATGGATATAGTGGAATTACAAATGAACGATATAAACTATATATCAATAGTTTACAAATACATGTAGGATGGTCGTTAAAACACTAATAATTCTTTAGCATATATTCACGCTGATATACATAAACGGTTTACACATAACATAACACAACATAACATAACATAACATAATAATGGCTGACCTAATCGTGTGTAACTTCTCTACCCACCGACGTGCTCATGCGCGCGACATTCAAAAATACAATGAGTACTACATACATAAAAATTTACGATTAATGTTTTTTTCTCCTGGAGCTTATTTGAATATTTGCCGATGAGGTTATATTTATCTATCACATGTGCACACAACATCGTCCGGATTAGTAATTACAAAGAATATAAGAGTGAACGAGGATATTAGTGAGTTAACCTACTTTATACAAAATAAATTAAACTTAAAATTTCAATTACTGTGGTTGCTTTTATTTTCCATAGTTTTGTGATTAATATAATTGCTGTGTACAATTTCTTATCCTCTTCTATGTGTAACAAGATAATTTTGTCTAAAATTAAAAATAAAAATTTAGTTTTGTGATAGAAAAGGCTTGAGCAAGCAACATAACCTATCAATATAGCACAATTCTAAAAACGTCGCTATCAAACGCACCAAACAAATAAGCAAAGGGCATGCGCTAGCAAAAGCTATTCTTATGAACCATTCAGGGAGTTCCAGCGCCGGTCACAGCGCTAACGGTTATCGTTTCCAGCGCCGTAACTGCCTGAACGCACCCAATGTGACCGCTAACTAGATGCGGATCAGTCGGTAAGTACAAGTAACTACTTTATTCATTCCATCCATTTACCTTTGTTAGCATTGTTTACGATTTTCGCTTCTGTCATTTCTTTGCGCGTTTCATATCTCAATGTCAGAAGAGAATTTTTCTTTTAATTTTAATAATTGCTTGCTTCCTGTTATTTTTATATTTCCTCTATTATTATTAGTTTAGAATATTATTTTTTTAATTTATAAATAGACGTGATACAAAGAGTGTTTTAGATTTATATGCAGGTTAGTAGGCTGATTTAAATAGAAATAATATTTTCGTAACTCCTAATTTGTGTTCTTCCGTGGGCATTTAGAAACAACAGTAAACTGTTTACCCAGTGTCTGCAGTGGGTATCAGTATGCCACCGTGCCTTAAGAAGTGTTGTGTACGTGATTGCACTGAAGTTACAATGTTATATCAGCAAGGAAATAATCGTAAATGTTGTCGTAATAACTCACTTATATTTAAAATAATTTTAGGCATAAGCCACCTATGAAAAATACGGAGATTTTAAATATTTGAGAGGATCGAATAGGTAATGCTGAGTTGCGTTCCTACGAACAATTTAAAATATTTTGATTAGAAATGTAAGTCGTCTGTATATGTATTTAGCAACATGAAGTTATGAATTAAGGTGTTAAACATAAAAATACAATTGCGCTGGTTTGTGTGTCCCGCTATATTTTAATTGTAGAGTTTTGGGTTTAATTACGAATACTAATGTCTGATGAACTAAAAAACTTGAGGTAAGTATTTCGAGCCTTTTGTAAATTTGTATAATTCCCGAGAAAAAGTTGTTTTGTATTACAGTTACACATTAACCTATATTTAATAAGTGGAGTAGTAAAACTCCTTAAAGGATAATTTTTGACAAAAAAGGCACTTACTACATTAGTACTATAGATTGAAAATTGAACTACCGCTATTGCTACACATAAGATCTATGGAGCAATAATAATGGCAATGAAACCAATATTATTGCTGTTGAAGTGCCAGCCTCTCTATAAACCAAGTAATATACGCGTCTGAACCATACGCTCACGGATAACATCTGACGCTACATGGCTACATTGGAACCAATTGCAACAAATTGTGACCCGTTTCGCATCAACAGTTTAAAATGCATCTTAACCATATTTTATTTATATGTCAATATTCGGCCAATTGTGTAAACAAGTGCATTTGAAAACATTCCAAAATGCAACACTTTTTCATTAACTAAAGATGACGAAAGTCGTTTATAAAAGTTAAAAAATGCTATATGTAGGTGTTCTAACAGTAGAGAAGAAGATATTCCTGATAATAGGCAATAATCCTCTTGCTTTGAAACGGAGAAAGAGGATATTTTACGTTTAAATCGTCCACAAATACCCACGTATATCATTGATAGGACCCCAAATTGTCTTTTTCAGGGCGCACGAATCCCTAAATCGTATCTAAAGGCACGGAATCGGCTTCAGAAGGGCTCTAATAACATTGGCATTATTCACGAACAAAAAAATCGCCTCAGAGACCGTTGGAAACATAAGCCGATTAGGCTGTATAATATAATAAAAAGTGGGTATAGTTGCGGTGCTTTTTATGTTCTTATTAAATATATTTTTCCAAGATCAAGACTAACAAAAAACATAATATGGACTTATATCTATCCAGTTCACACCTTAAAACTTAACTTAATAACTCATCGTGATAGAGTTTTCTGTGAACTTGTACAACTTGGTTAAATAAATTCCTATATCACCAAAATATCCGCGTTTGTATTTCATTTGGAGAAACATAAACAAATATGTAGAAACGTTTATTCAATAAACATTACAAGTGACAAATAGTATATAAAAAAAAAACAAAATAATGGATTACAAAACTACTGCTGTGGTTTAGGCAACCCATTTCGCTGTGTATTTCAAGTTGCATATTTTTGGTTATTTATTGGTTCTTTCTTTGCTTAAAACAGCTGATTCAGTTTACCGAGAATTTTTCACAAGTTTTGATGTTTATTTTGTATAAATTTTTGTTAAAGAGTTAACTGTATGATTTAGTTATTTTAGTGTAGTTTTTTTAAATTAATCCATTCATTCAAATGTCTATTGTTTGCTTGTGTAGATTTAACGCGGATTCTATTGAATATTGTTGAATTGTTTATACGACTGCGTTGTACGATTTTGAGAGGGGGGGTTTTCGTAAGAAAAACAGTTGTAGAGTTTTGTTAAGGACTTTCTTGTTCGACTATTGACGTGAGTAGTCGTATTTTTGTATATCTTTGTTGCCATTTTTGTATTTCATTTTGAATTTCCCATTAATTTTCTTTTATTTAGTCCATCAAGGAATTCATATTGTGATATTTGTTAATATATTGAAGTGTGCACATTATAGATATAAGATCAATTATTATTTTTGTTTGGGAAGATACATTTTAGTTTATTTTTTCTCATTATAGTTTAAATAGTTAATTTTCCGTTATTCAATTTTGCTGTTTCATTTTTAATTATTAATCGCTTCGGTTGGGTGAGTAGAAGCTTTGTTCTTGCATTTAGTTTTTCAATTTTGTAAATTGAGTGAAACCACGTGGATAGAAATTGTAAGATTTTGGATAATCTTCCTGAACAAACAAAACTTTTACTTCGCATAGGAAATAGCATTGTCCTATTTTAATTTAGAGTCAAGTGCAGTTTTAATTTTAGGCCAGAACCGTCAGTTCAAGGTTTTTTTTTTCTGCACAAGTTGTAATTTTACCCATTTTGAAAAATAAATTTGATTGTTAATTAACATTATTGGGTTAAAAATTCTGTTCTTTTATTTTTATTTAAACCTTTACAATTTTTCGGGTAATTAAGAAAGTCAGATTTCATTCACTCACAATTTACTTTTCGTGGTTAGATTCAAGTTTTAATTCGCGAGGATAACTCTGAGGTTAATAGTCTTTTGCGTTCTTTAAAATTTTATCCGTTGAGCTAGCTAATTTTATTTCTCTTTTTCATTTTAAAATTCATTTAGCATTTTCAATGAATTCAATCAGTACACAACACTACGTAAACAATTCCAACTATCTCAAATGTCGCTATCACTACTCTCCTGTTCTTATGACCAACCTTGTAAGTGCCGCTGATCTTAAAAGAAAATTAATTCAAAAACTTCAATTCGACAACTAAAAAATATTTGTATGACGTTTCGCCAAAGTGCACTTTGGTTTTTTACAAATCATATTAATTGTAACTTAAAATATATTTCTTCTGCATGATTGTCTCAATTAATTTTGTATATTTACAAATTCAACGTTAAAATAAAAATTCATTTCCATGAAATTAATAATAATTAAGTATTTTTTTTACAATAAAACTCAAATGTAAAAAGAACTAATTTTATTGATTTTATGAAAATTAATTTTTGTTTTAACTTTGAATTATATATAGATAAATAAATAAATTAAAACAACCATGCAGAAGAAATATATTTTAAATTGCAATTAATAATTAATAATACTAATTAATGCAATTCGCAGCAATGGATGCATTTAAGTGATTTGATATTCTTCAGGACGGGCATTATGTTAATTAACGGTAAACATTTCAATGGATATCAGTTCCAATTATAACTGATAACCGTTCCGCCGCAACGCTTAAACTATTCGCAACGAATTTTAATTACTGATAGCCTTTCCATTCGCAACGAGTAACCCGCTTCATCGCAATGGATAGCCGGTACACCTGCTACCGGGAGCCGTTCCCGAACGACTACCCGTTGTAATGGAACAGCTTACCCATTGCGGCGGAACGGCTACCTTTTTCAATTGAACGGCTACCCGTTGCTAGTCACCCATTTCCCAGATGCAATAGTAGCGTCGGGGAAGATGTCATTCGCGTCTTCAGCGTACTTGCGGTCATGGATGTCTCTAATTGATTCGCGTTTTAATTAGTGTTTCTTCGGATACGTAGGGGAGGGTGAGGCAAGATGGGGGCACGAGGCATGATGGGGACATCGTATTATCTACAAAACGGCAGTAAGCATCTGTAAATAATAGCAGTCCTAATATTGACAAGTGTTGTTTAATGTTTGTTGTAATGTAGGAAACTTTATTAGTCGTAATAACAAAGTTATTGCTGTTTGTGCGTGACCTTTGCAATTTCCAGAATCTCGTTATTATTTTGATGGTGAGTTCAACGGCCAGTATCGGAAGCATAAGTAATTATTTACAACTACACTTTTTTGTGCTTATTAATTGACATGTATTGCATGTATTTTCTATAGTGTGTTATTTGTTTATTTTCAAATATTTAATATTTATATAACATAACCAGAAAATGTCCCAAAGAGGCAAGATGGGGCTATTGGTAGGGGCAACATGGGGACATCACTATCTCACTCTTCAGTCTGGTCGTTATGCCTGGATATGCCATTAATGCTTTCTCGAAGACATAATGCCTATTTCTATGTTAGGAATAAAGTACAGGTTGCAATCAAAGTGTAACAAGGGAAAGACAACAATCCTTATAAGCACTACGTATAAAAATCTGCTACAAGAAAATAGAAGTCTGGAGAATCCCTAAGGCAACTAGAAGACTAAGACAAAGAAGAAAACAGAAAAGATTAAGAAGCCGAATTTTGTAAGGAAAGCAAAGAGATAGATCTTTAGAAAACGTCAAGGAAATAATCAAGTTCTTCTGTTGAGGAAGATGACGCTCAATGCTAGTATTGTAAGGGGAAGTATTGATGCAATGCCCATGGATGGCAAGGTGGGTACAGGAGGCTGTGCGAAATAACGTGGATGAGTTTGTCTTCTATTGTCTCAATTGTGAAGATTAAGTTTAATATTCTTATCGTTATTGTATTTTTTTTATTTTAAGTAGTTCCGCTTTAAATAGTTTAAGCTTTGTTCCTGAATGTTTTAAGAATATTTTAAGAATCTACTTTTTTACCTATTACCTAGATTTAGCGGTAACGAACCCATTCTTAACTCACCTGGAACCCCATTTTACTCCCATGGTGGGCAAGAGGTGTATTTACACATTTCTTTTCAAAATTTTCTCAACATCAAGAGTACCCATCGAAAAATTGTAAATTCATCTATCAGCAGATAAATGTTTAAAGATTACAACAAGCGTACTTAGAACCTTGTATATCAATTTGCAATCCTGATGCAGTGTTCTAAAGCTTAATGTTCCCATCTTGCCCCATCTTCCCCTATTATGTTCATTAGCTGTTAGCAGCGCAACGGCTAGCTGCCCAATTTTAAAAGATAACCGTTCCGCCGCAACGGGTAAGTTGTTCCATCACAACGGATAAGCATTCTGGTGCAATGGCTTGTAATAATTCAACAACTATCTAGATTGTAAATTTAACTTTGTATTTAAATCACCCTAGTATTTCAACTACTGTTATAAATGCGGCCTGATGATATGAGTTTTCATAAGACCATTATTTTATTGAAGTGAGACGCATCCACATTAATTATCTTTTTTTTGTCAGTAATTAGTTAATGCAATTTTACTGGTTTGATTTGTTTTATACTCGACTCTTCGTTATGCTACAAGTGTCATATTTGCGATTTGTGTCTACCTGCGATTAGAGGAAGTTCATGGAAATTGCTATCAAGCATCTTTCCCAGCGCTTCAGGGGTAAGATCAAAGATTTCGCCGAAACGGACTGCAGCAATTAAAATGGCACTAAATATATTGAGCGAGCTTAATCGGGCAACGGAACCTAAGAACTCCCAGGGATTTGGGAGATTCGGCTACCGCTAAAGCAATAGACGTATAGCTAATAAATTTGTGCGTCCGAGGAAGGAACCGGTACGCCTCGCTTACCGTTAATAAAACTGAAGAAAGAAAGAAACTTTCAACTTGATTATATCGGTTGCGGAAAGTTTAGCGAAACTGCCTTACGCCAAAGCGAATATTCTCTGGCTGCTGGTTGGTGGTATTGTTATCTACCTAGATATTTACTGTTGCTGAGACCGAGAGGATGTTCAAAACAATTTCACGGTGATTCATTTAGCCATTTTTCATTGCATTTCAATTACACCCATTAAGTTCAATATTCCAGAAGACGCTGCGCGCTGGTCCATACACCAATACAACAAAAGTTTTTTCATTGAAAGCTATATAATCTTTAACTCAAAGAATAAAACGGATGATACTTTTTTAATCGATTTTTTCAATATAAGGATAATAAGGAATAATTTGATTACCACCTTCAAGAATTTGTTAGAAAAACAGGATAATCAATTTTAAAGATACCCTTTTCCTGTTTAATAAAAACTATAGAAAAAATCAAAATTTCTTTATGATTTATTGCGAGCATCGTATACAGTGTTTGAGTCCTGTAATTTGGAATAATTCAGTAAAGCGAAGACAGTATCTTTTCCGGAAATATGCTCGGACACCTCGATTAAGTATTTTAAAATGCCCACTTTTTCATCTGAGAAAAATTTAAATAACAGCATGTCCCAAAATTTGAGATATGACGTCATCGACAAATTTTTTTAAATGGTTTATAACTATTCTTAAAAGGATATATCAAATTACAACATGCGTTACACAAATTTCAAGTTTTTATTCCTTGTCATTAAAAGAATATTTAACAATAAACTAATTCGAAAAAAAAGAAATCTGATTCAAATTTATTTTTATGAAGTTTAAAAATGGCACGTCAAAGGGTTTTTGTTTATCATTTTTTTTTGTCATACCAGGTTGACGTCCTTATCACAATGTCAAAAAACAAGGTAACAAAAATAAGTAAGAAGTGAAGCTAGTATTCGACTCGTATTGAGCGAGGACACTTATTATTTGTCGTTTAGTGAGAAACACCGTTTGTTGAAAATCGACCATAATGCCGTATTAACTGAAGACCCACAATAAAAATTTTAAATGATATGGGCTACGGAGATAGGACAAGAACAAAAAATGAAATTACCACATTTATTCAGAGAGAAGTATCCTGATTTACCACCCACATCTCAAAGTAGCAAGCAACATAGAACAAACAGATTTCGAAGTTTCGGGAAAACGGATTTAAGGAAAACAAATAATCATTCGTCAGAGTGCGCCTAATGAAGAAGTAAAACTTAATGTACTTCTTTCTGTTCAAGAAATCCTTATATCTCCAGTAGGCTGATAGGTAGGGAACTCGAAAATTAGCCAGTCTTCGGTGCAAAAACTCTTAAAGCGCACAAATTATATCTCTATATTGACAATCCTCCAGGAACTTTCACCAAAGATGATCCGGATCGAAGACTTCAGTTTGGCGAACAAATGATGGTCTACTAGACAGAAATGTTGTAAACATAGAAAACGTTCTATTTTCTGACGAAAGAACGTTTATGTTAACGGTAGGTAACATCGTCAAACTGTCGTTATTGGGGCAGACAACAACCCACGATGATGAGGCAAGGCTACACTCAACATCCAGAAAAAGTCAATGTTTGGGCAGGCATTGTTGGTGATCGAGTAATAGGACCAATTTTCTTCAAGAATATCTCAATGGAACGAGATATTAGAATTCTTGCAGGAAAGAACTAGTTCCGAATTTTGGCTACCGCTATTCCCTGATCCCGCTTGAAGCAGATGTCCAGAATAGAAACATCTGGTTTCCAACAAGACGCGCGCCTTCCTCATTTTGCAAGACCTGTCCGTTAGTGATCTGGATGATGTGTTTCCAGGCAGATGGATTGGTAGAAGAGGACCTTTTGAATGGCCACCAGGTCTCCCGATTTAACACCAATGACAATTTCTTATGGGGGTACTTGAAAGGGAAAATTTTTAAAACCAAACCGGAAAAGATTGAAGTGCTGAAAGAACGAATAAGACAGGAGTGTAGGCTAATTTCCGCTGAAGTAATTAGAAATGTGCAAAATGAGTTTCGGTTCCGTTTAGGGTATTGTCAGGAAGTACGTGGACAACATTTTGAACATTTATTGTAGAAGAGATATGATTGAGGTGAATCAGATTCTTCATTTTTCGAATTAGTTATTGTTAAATATCTTTTAATGACAAGGAATAAAAACTTGAAATTTGGTACGCATGTGTAATTTGATATACTCTTTAAGAATAGTTATAGAAAAATTAGGGCTGCCATTTAAAAAAATTGTCGATGACGTAATATCTCAAATCTAGGACACGCTGTATAAAATTTTCTCAGATGAAAAAAATTAAAATACTAATCGACATGTCCGAGCATATTTCCGGGAAAAAATACTGCCTTCGCTTTACTGAGTTTATTCCAGATTACAGACTCACACTGTAGACGTCTATATAGTAGTGTTAACCCATTGTACACAACCAAATTGCATTCCTGTTAATCTAACCAATTCGGACACTTCACGAACGTGGTGAAGTAGTCGCCTATTTGGTAATAATTCATTATTGAGATTTCTTTTGAGGTATGTGCCTAAGGCAAGAGTAGTAAAATGTAACAACTTAATATACGTACTTGCCAAAACTGCTTTTGTTAAATGTTAGTAGAAAATAACTGTCAAATGTTTTATTCGAAATAATAACTAATAAACCATACACCCTCTAATTAAAATAAAATAAATTTATTCCAGAAACTCTCTGGACGTACTACCTGTACTCTAATCTGATTGCGTTACTGACATAGAATAATCTGACCAGAATGGTAACTCTCATACGCCAACTCCGACTGCGTTTAGTGACGCCAACTAACTATTCTTTGTACTAAAAATTTATTGGCGGGTAATTTAAATGTTTACTATTAATTGCTTTTTTATATTTATGATTTGAAATAGAACAAAAACACATGATTTTGTAAAATATCTTTATTAATTGTGCAAAAATACAATAAATTAAATGTACATGGTACTATTTCCTATAACAATAGTATATAAATACATAAACTATTATTTTAAATCAAAAATTAATGAAAAGCAAAAAAGGAAAAACCACATATGCATTGAATATTGCATTTTTAGAGACAAATGTGAAAATTGAAGCAATAAAATTCTAGAAATAGGTCGATGAAATATGTGAATTCATAAACATAAGTCGCAATATCATTATGAATAACCACAATCTTTTATTAGAAAAGAATTAATTAATTTTAACCAAGTAAAACGATATATAGTACATAAAATAAATTTATAGACTGGTGACGTAAACTTAAATTGTTAATCTAAAACTCGAGAACACTATCTAATCTTCCTTATTCTCTATTCCAAATTACCTTAATCGTTTTACAAAAAAAGCTATCAATGTATTTATAAAATCTATTCAATCTTTGAATCAATAAAATAATGATACTCTTAAGCATTTGAAGAGAAAAATCACAAAGTTCATTGAAAGCTTACTGTCCTGAATTATTTTTTTTATTATTTTTTTATTATTTTTTGTTTTATTGTAACCAATAAGCCATATTTTTTATACATAAATAAATACAATACCAGTCAAATGAGTCTTACACAAATGCCCCTATGTAAAATCATTAACATAATATATTTGTCGCAAAATAAAACCACAGATAAATATTCTACAAAACCAAATAGTATGTAGAGTATAAACATGAAATGTAACAAGTATTATTTCAAGCAAATTTTCAATTTGTTTAAAAAAAAATTAAAAAACAAAACATGACTGAAAACCTGATAAGTGCAAATAAATCGGACTTTAGTTTTAACTCGATCGTATACTAGACAAGTGATTTCCGAATTAAGATTTATTTTTCACATTCAATTTGATTAAATGATTTTCCTTGCAGGGAGTTTTCTATACAAATTAAAAGATTATTGAGAGTTAAAACTTAGGTAAGAATATATTTTCAGTAATATTTGGTTAAAATTAGTTAAGAGCTTTTCCATTAACATAATAAATTTAATTTATAGTTTCCTTCCCCTATAATCGTCTAGAGGAAACTCACTAAATAATAAATTTTTAGTTTTTCCCCCAAAAACATTTTTCTTATCTAAATCGGTTGTGGTTATTTTGTTTGCATTTGTTTACTAAAATTTTTGATTCGCTGTCGTTAAATCACTTCCAGATTTGGTTTTGATTTCTTGGGTTCTCGCTCTATGCCCTCGATATTATGCCCCAAGCCCCAATCCCTTGACCATAATGGGTTTCACTACGACTTAGTTTTCCTTTCGAAGGAGTTAATTGACATTGTCATGCTGCATTAACTAAAAACACTGTATTTAGCTAAAATAATATCTTTGATTAAAGTGGTATATCTTAGAATGTTTACTTTTAACTTACGTGTACATTTTTATGATGTAAGGTGAGATGGGGAAACATTTCTTGATATTATCGATGGATCTGATGCACCTGATAAACATACATTTATATTACCATTATAGCTTAATTAGATTTAATAAATCTCTTTTTCATGTTATGTACTAATCAAAATTGATTTGTAAATATTAATAACTGACATAATAAATGCGGGAGCAATTTTCTTGCTGCAGATTGCAATGCAATGTCTCCAGAAGAATTCTCTAGAAAGTGTACCTGGCTTATGCATAACCATAAATAAATCTTAATTATACACTTCTGCTTACTGCAAATCGTTCGATCAATACATTACCTGGCATATTAAATATTATAACATCCATTTCACACTTACAAAACGTTCGAAATAACCAAAAAACGTGCATAAAACCGCGATGTCAAACGACGCCAACAAACTTTGTCAAAATGGCGTCAATAAGCAAAAAACGAGTGATCGCAGCGCGATTGTCGAGAACAGTGAATGAGCGAGATAGACGACATTGGTACAAATCACCGCTTGTAGGGTGCGACTAAATAATGTTCATTGAATTATAATGGAAGTTCCACCCCTCTGGTTACTGACAACACGTCAATTTTGACAAAACCTTCATGTAAAACTTTATTCAGACAAACGTGCATCATAAATACGCCAATATAATCTATGAATACGGCATACACACATGCGGCCTGCATCGCTAAGTGCATACCAATCACCTAACGAATCCTCGCCTACGCCTCCGATACGGGATCTAAACAAAAAGGGCCCCGAATGTGCATCGCAAAGGCGGATGCACTTCGAACCGAGCGAACGAAATTCAATACCTCTCAATTTCGCCTCTCTTATCTTCAACAGAGTCAGATTGTATTTGAAGTCTTTTTCCAAGCGGACGAACATCTCTTGCAAGAGGGCGCCGGCGGCCTGGAGTTCGCTCGAATCTGCGTCTTTTCCTCGCCATCGCTCAGATAGCGGCGAATCGCCCATTCGCACGTCGTCGATTGTCCTTCTCGTTCTCGAAATTCACCTCGGTACTTCTCGGCACGCTAAGGACTAATTATATTTCGTAGAGGGAGAGCGTGGATTGATTCTGAAATGTGTTCGGTGGAGAGGAACGAAACGGGTTGATCACGAACAGATGTGTGATGCTGTCTACTATAGATTCGAGAAGAGGTAGGACGTGAAACAGGTGTTCAAGCTGTGGTCAGATATATCAATGGATTTAGTTGGTATAGCGATAAAATATCATCATTTAAAAAAAATTATACAAATCGATAAAGTTTGAAGGAAACGAGAATATCTCCAGAGAATTTTGAAGATGCGTCAATTTAGAACTATCATCAGAAAACAAAGAAACAAATAACAAAATACTAAGGGAAAGAGGAGGCAGCACTTATCGTAACCAAAATTCACTAAAGAAAATTAAAAAAAACCAAAATTCAAATTAAATTAAAAATCATAGATAATTTGACATATGTATGTACGCCATCTATGAATTTTAAGAAAAACCTCATTTACAATATTGTGCGATAAAAGTTGCACAAATACCAAATCGTGAAAATGAAACGCCTTTCAATTTTATGATAATTACTAGAGACCGGATTATATGCAAAGAAAAACTGGAATATATGCCATCGATTGTTGAGAAAATATGCATAAACCTGGGGCATATATGCAAAAAAATTGCGACAATATGCAAAATTTTTACATAAAATAAATAAGAGCAGAAATTTAAACATTAACTTTATTGCACAAAATTTTTTCACAACATATTTCTAAAACAATTTATAATTGAATGTATTTCAAAATTGTGTAAAAGAAAATTTTGTCTTCTATCACAATACATATGTTTCGAAATAGAAAAGCTTTTTTCAACATCCACAGATGTAATTGGTGCATTTTTTAACTTTGCAATACATTCTAAACCAAAATTAAAGTCGAAATCGTTTACTGTTTCACCTTCCAAAATTTTCTTAACTTTCTTCAATTTGAAATACCCCGCATTTTTATTTATCACTTTTTTAAATTTATCGTATGTAGAATTACCTTTTGTACCATTAACCTTCTTACATAGCATATCAAATTCGTTTACTATTTCGACTGATTCGGAGAGCGACATCCCTTGCGTTTCTAGTTTACGAATGGAACTTGAAACACAGCTATAATTTGACTTAATATACAAAAGGTTTTGTAGCAATTCTGTTGATTTTACTATCTTTTTACAGTTTTCTAGAGCAATACAGTCAGTAGTGATTTCAAGAATTACATTTTTTATTTCTTCAAAATTATCGACGAAAAAAATTGCAGTCTCTAACCATGTACCCCATCTCGTAATAATCGGTTCAGGAGGCAAGTTAACATCGGGAAGTCGTTCCTTATAAAATTGGATTCGTAAAGGTGCTTTTAAAAACACTTTTTTGACATTGCTAATTAAATCTTTAATCAGAGGCAATTGATTCTTAATGTCTTCGGCTAAATGATTGAACCCATGAGCTAAACACGTGGTATGAATAATGTTACTATAAAAAAAAATTAAATTTTGCGCGGCTTTTATCACGTATGGTGCAGCGTCGGGCAACATTAGTAAATTTTTTTTACAAGGTATACTTCCAGCTAAAAAGAAATTTGATAAACCTTCTTCAACGAATTGGGCAAGTGTCACATTATTTGTTTTTTAAAGTTCTTTACAATAAATTAAATATGATTTACCTACAATATCTTCATGAAGAATTCCTATTAACAAATGGGCAAAAAATTAAATTTTGCGCGGCTGTTATCATGTATGGTGCAGCGTCGGACGAATTGGGCAATTGTCACATTATTTGTTTTTTGAAGTTCTTTACAATAAATTAAATATGATTTACTACAATATCTTCATGAAGAATCCCTATTAACAAATGGCAATATAACGGCCACACTTATCCGTACTTTCATCTACCATGATATAAATAAAATTATTCCCTACCAATTGTTGAATTTCTGTTATTGTTTGCTGGTAACAAGATGTGACATAATTTTTCGTAAGGTACTTTCGTCAGGTATATTATGTTCGCAATATTTTTGCAGAAATGATTCAAATTAACATTGTTTAATCTTGCTAATGTATGTTAGAACGAAATTAATGCGTTACACAGATCCGTATTATATTCTTCTTGTTCTGAGTTTCGTGAAGTTGGTGCTACACATTGACGTATAGATTGCTGCACATATGCGGGATCGCTTTAAATTTTCACATTTTTCCAATATGGATGAATTTTAGCGCGAATTGTTAAAAAACAATTGCAAAGCTTTCAGTAAAAATTAAACACCAGTTTACTGCAGGCTCGACAAAATATTTGTCGCCATCCTTACCAGTTCAGGATATGGCTTAATCCATAAAGAAATTTGTTCGCTATACTCATTGTATGACCACAGTATTTAAAAAACGTAACACAATTAATGCTGTTTCGCTCAAAGATATTCAATGAATGAATAGTATTTGGGAATTAATAATAATAAAACGTATTTCCACATCCCTTCTGCTAGGCGAAATTAAACACGTACAGTTCTTGGAAAAAAGTATTAGAGAAATCAATGTAAAAGATTTATCGTTCTGAGAATTGTCGGTTGCCGATCTACATTAGGAATTACTAGGAATTTACTAATAGAAAGGATAAAAGCTTAAATATGCAATATATGCAACTTTTGTAAAAATATGTATAGAAATGCCTAAATATGCAATATATGCAATCACTAATTAGCGCTAATAAACTTCAATTAGTGTAATACGTCTACACGTTATAAAAATTGCGAAAACTGTCAAACGATTGTCAAGAACGATTTCGACAAGAGCCGAGCTTGGGGGAGCTTGACTTCGTATTGGCCAAGAAGAACTCAAAAACCATGGCGGTTCCGCGCTAACAAAATTTGCCAAGTGTCCGTTCATGGCTACATGCTCCTTGCCTGCGAAGCAAAAATAATAATTTAATACCAATTCAGACCACTAAACAATATGAAATGTTTAAATTTGATTTGAAATAAATACATTTTGAGTTGAATGTTGAACAGTGGCACATTCTCAACATGCCCCTCTGGCATCTCATTGGGTACTAAATATAAAAACAGCCTACTATCTACGTCTGCTAGGATCTGGTATATAAGACTGATGAGATAAGAAAAATAAATACTTGTTTAAGCTTGATGATTTTGACAGTACCTCTAATACTATATACTATACAGGCAACGACGCAACGGACACTCTTTATGATATTGCTCGCATCGCTCAATCGTACGGCTTGAAAATCAACGTGGACAAGACCAAGGTGCTGACAACGGATGGATCGCAGGCCACCGTTCACCTCGACGGTGTACAAATCGAACAAGTGCAAGGATTGAAATACCTTGGTCACCGTTCAGGAGAAGAAAGTGCTTCTACAGCAGAAGATCCAAAGCAGGATTGGACAGGCACCGCGCGTTTGCCTTCCAGAATGGTGCCTGTGGGAAAAGATTAACATCTCCATAAAAACCAAAATTCGCCTCTTTCGACGCTGATTTTGCCAATTTCTCCTCTATGGATCAGAAACATGGACCCTGCTTAAAACTGGATTTTGAACAAACTCGAGGTATTCCAAATGCGAATGTCTGCGACAGATCCTGGGAGTTTCATTGGCGATCGCATTACACGAAAACCCTTCGACAATCTGTCAACAACAACCAGACATCGGTGAAGTGATGCCTGCAAACGACGATTGAGGTTGGTTGGCCACGTCTGCAGAATGGGCGCAACCGAATACCACAAAGACTTCTCTGGAAACAGCGACCCGTCCAGTGGAAAGTACAACGCAACCGCGCCAAAAAAACCTGGACAAAACAAGTGGAAGACGACTTGAAGAACCGGCGTCTCGACTCAATCAAGCTAAGGACCCACGCCATGGAACCGGAAAGCGTGGAAGGATCATAGAACCAGTTTCCGAAATCCTGCGACAACCTACAGCAGCGGTACTGGTTTGCGTGGGCAACTTCCGCCAGTCGCCAGCTAAGGATCATAGATAGATAGATACAGGCTATTCCACGTAACTGGTTCATTAAAAGTTTATGATGTTTCTATTATTACTTATATTTGAGATTTTGCACCAGTATCTGTTCGATTGGAACTATAAATGTAAATACCTTAACCAAAATATCACTTCCGGTTGACCGAAATGGATGTCAACTTTGTTATTTAAATAGAATGATATAATTTTTATTCATTTTTGATTCTACAACTAAAATACGCCAGTTTTCATTAGCTATTCCTATAGCTACATGTCACCATTTTTGAGTTACTTAAGAGTTTCTTTTTTTTAGTAATAATCATTGCGTCCTTCAGAAATTAATATCTCGGTTAATATTCCAAGTAGAGACTCCAAATTTATTAAGTTATGAATGTAGATATAACTCTAAGAAACGGTGAGCACACTTACATTCTAACATACAGGTGTTCAAAACTGAGGAACAAAGTGACATGTTTCAAATGCAGAAAACTCAATTTTTTTAAATAGAATATCCTGTATTTTAATTCGGAATTAGGAAGTAAATATCACCCCCTATCACTTTATATCAGCATTCCCTATACCTATCTTTAATAGATTTTGAGATATTTGCTAAACAGACTAACTAGCCCTATCTTTGTGTGTTTGTAGCTGGCTCTGAAGGGGATTAATGTCAAATTCTTTGACTAACCAAAAGTGTTTATGTATATCATTGTAATTACACTTTCGTACAACGCAATATTAATAGAAATGACTATTCGAACAGACATTCTTGTATGGTTATTCAAAAATAATACATGAATTTGACGTGAATCCATTTCAGAGCCAGCTACAAACATTTAAAGATAGGGCTGCTTAGTCTGTTTAACAAAAAGTCGCTCATATCTCAAAATCTATTAAAGATAGGTGTAGGGAATGCTGATATAAAATAATAGGGGATGATATTTGCTTCCTAATTCCGAATTAAAATACAGGGTGTTCTATTATAAAAAAAATGAGTTTCTACATTTGAAAATATGTCACTTTGTAGTAGTAGTAGTAGTTAGTTACCGTTTCTTAGAGTTATATCTACATTCATAACTTAACAAATTTCGAGTCTCTACTTGCAGTATTAACCGAGATATTAATTTCTCAATGATGCAATGATTATGACTAAAAAAAAAAGAAAAACTCCAAAAATGAATAAAAAAGTATATCATTCTATTTAAAATAACAAAATTGACATCCATTTCCGGTCAACCGGAAGTGATGTTTTGGTTAAGATATTTTACATTTATAGTTCCAATCGAACAGATACTGGTGCCAAAATCTCAAATATAAGTAAATAATAGAACCCCATAAACTTTTAATGAACCAGTTACGTGGAATACCCTGTATAGTATACTTATTCAATGCAGAGTTTACTTGCCTTTCAAAATGTAATCTAACATTAATAGTTTTCACTTTATTTATGCAAGACAAATTCTTACAAAAAGGTGTTTTTTTAAACTGCTAGCCAAAAGTAGCAGTAGCAGATTGTAACTGTTAACGCAAAATAACAGTTTCACATATCATTCTTTGCAAGATAAATCGGCGATTTTTCAAAAGGGTACCTACAACAATGGTTGTAAGTTTCATAATAAATCACGAGTTGATATTAGAAATTATTATTCGCTCTAGTGTAAAAGTCAAAGATTTTAGGGAATCCCTGTTACTGCACTGTTGATTTTTTGTTATTAGCATAGGGGTGCTAAAAGAAAGTTATTTGACTTTATTGAAAACGACCATGGGAGTACATTGGGTTGACCGAAAGAAATCTTGCTATAAGTACGTGAACAATTAGGAGGTTATTTTTTTTCCATTTTAATGTATAAACGGAATTATATTTCTATAACCAGGGCTTTCATATAATTAAATGACGTCAACAACACGACAACTGCAAAAATTTTATCCTTAAAATCTCTATTCTTCCAGAGGTAAAATAGAAAATTATCGTCTCGTCACAACGAGAACTGTTGAATAAGCGGAAGAAAATACGGAAAATGAGGACGAAAGGTTACCAACCGCCCACCAATTACTTATATATAAAACGGCGGAGAGGTCCGCTTAATCTCAACTTCTTGACTTGTTATTCTATTGTTCTGGTCGCCGCCGGTACGTTGGTAGAAATTCGGAAGCTGCGAATCTCGGAACTGAGAACGTCAAGTCGATTATACCACTATGTGCCGTACCAGGAATAAAAGATTCGCCTTTGTTTCCCGGTTTTCCGCACTAGAATTCCGTAACGAGGAGCTGTAGTAAGAATCGTATGGAAAATCCAATTAGTTACTACTCAAGACCAAGGAGTTAAATAGGTTCTTTTAATTACTAAATCTGCGGAGAATTTTCTCATCAAAAAAGTAACTGTTTTTTTTTAAATAGATTTATTTTTGGTCTAACGGAATACTAATTGCGGAACAGCAAAAAAAGATGTAGTCAGCATTAAGGCAGTATGACGTTCCATAAGGGTCTATTTTGGGACCTCTGCTCTTTATTATATACAGTCGCGAGCAAATGTTATAGGCACCTTTGACAAAACTAATGGGTTTCATGTTTCTTGCATTTTTTTTTGTGACAGTTATTTCAACGTTTATATAATCGTCTTTATGGTTACAATAGTCTTTATAGATACCCTTTGTAAATGTATTATTTTTTGTTATATATTTTCAAGTCTTCGAGATGTCACTTTTCCCCTCCCATCTAAAAAGTATTATAGCTGTACTAAAAACACTCTAATATGCAACAAATTAGTAATATCCCTTAAAATACTACATATTTATAATTTATTACCTACAAGTTTTTATTTTCTCATTTCTTACTGTGATATTCGCCCAAATTGGGCCTATTAACATTTGCTTGCGACTGTACATATTGCTGGGTACTGAAAGTACCAAAGAAAATGCAAAATGAATTAAAAGGAAAAAATTAAATTAGCTAGCTCAACGGATAAAAATTTAAAAGGGCGCAAAAGAATAATTAAACTCAGGCTTACCCTCGCAAATTAAAACTTGAATTTAATCTCGAAAAGTAAAAATGTGGGTGAATGAAACCTGATTTTCTTAATTACCCCAAAAATTAAAAAGGTTTAAACAAAAATAAAAGAACAGAATTTAGAATGACGTAAATTCACAATCAAAATTTTTTATTATAAAAAAAAGAAAAAAAATGTTAATTACAATTATGCAGAAAGGTCCTGGTCTAAATCAAAACTGCTCGATTCTAAATTACAAAGGGACAATGCTAAATCCTCTATCAAAGCAAAAAAAACAACAATTTAGTTCAGAAAGATAGTCCTTTTTATATCAATCAATCCACGTGGTTTCAAAATTAAAACAAACTAAATTAAACGTGAACAATTCAAGTAAATTAACAAAAAAAAAACTTACATACAAGCACAAAGCTTCTATTCACCCAACCCGAGGTGATTAATAAATAATTACAAATCAACAAAATTAAAAAACGAAAAAAAATTAACTCTTTAAACTAAAAATATCTTCCCGAACAAAAATAACAAATGATCTTATACCTAAATTGTGTACACAATAATATAATAACAATTATTATATAGCGAGTTCCTTGATGGACGAAATAAATGCAATTAACCCGAAACAAAACTTTAAATCAAAAGAATAAACAAAATGGCAACAATAAATCTGTCAAGGAACTGACTGACAAACACGCCCGCTGCGTACAGCGAAGCCGCAACAGAGAACAGTTTACCAACGGACGAAATCTCAAAACATAATGACATAAACAAAACTAGTGAACGCAACACATATTAAAAAGTGAAATTAATTTAAAACAAATGAACATTTAAATAAACAAATTAAACAATCAATTCAATTAACTAAATCTTATATAAAATAAAATATTTGTGAAATTTTTTTCGCAACATTGACAAAGGCTTATCGGAGTAAACATGAAAACATCAGAACTTGCGAAAACCCGGGGCGTTGGCCCACAGCAACTACTTACTACTACTACAGTTAGCTACTTACTTCTAAAATGTAGGCCTCTATTTGTATGCTAATCCAAAACAAATCCTCTCACAAAATTCGTGGTAAGCTCAAAACGATCGTTTAGAAAGAACAAGAAGTGTTGCAAACACCCTAGAAATTAAAACAGGAAAATCCGGTGTTTGGATTTTAACAGCAAGAAGGCGACGTAACAATGTAGCGCATTGTTCAAGTAATTGAAAAATGTTTGTGTTATTCACGGTTTCACCTGCATGGGTTTTCGTGAATGTGAAATTACAGATGCTAAAAATTAACGAAATCAGTTGAACGATACTATGAGATTAAGTATATAAAATCATAGCCATTATGTGCGTCAGCTGCCCCCGCATTGGGGTTGATTGCCCTTTAGATGACTATAGCTTCTATGAGATATTTACCCAGTAAATCGATAACTATGAGCATGTTTGCCATGTATACACTTTATGTCAAATGTGCATTGTTGCTGCAGTGAAATAGGAGAACTACCATCTCTGCGGTATCATGGTGCATATCTGCATGGGTAGAAAAATTTGCGGTAACAATATTTAGTTCAAGGCAAAATTTCGGGAAAATAGAAAGGGTTAGAAGTGGGATATGGTATTTTAACATTATAATTACATTAAATTAATTGGAATTTTTGTGAGTCTAGTCTTAATTTTTTAGTAATGTTCACTATGGTAATTATTGTATAAGTAATATAATTGACTTTCCTGAACTAATCAAATAGAATAAACAAAACAATATGTTACCTTGACTACTTTTGTTTTCTAGATTTTTTTTTGTGGAGGTCTCCACGCTCTTAACATATCTCTCACAATCTTCATAAAAATGGTAAAATTGCTTCACAACATGTTATTCCAAACAACCCCTAAGAAATAATAGAAATAAAATTTAATTTCTGATTGGTTATTTCAAGACCATAAAACATTCAGCCGAATCCACAACTATCAAAGCCGATCATTTAAATAATAAAATTTGATTGACCTGAAATGGTAATTGAGGAGGGAGGGGGGAACTATGGCGTGTCATCCCGTAAGAACCATACCGATCTCCAGTTGAACGGACGTCGGAAGACTATGTCGTGTCACTCGAGGAACGACTACGATCTATAGTTAGGGGAAAAGCGGAAAACTAGGGCGTGTCACTCCTAAGAACTGCAGCGATCTCTAATTGAATGGACGTTAGAAGACTATGCCGTGTCACTCGGGTAATGAGTACGATCTATTACCGGGAGAAAAGCGAAAAACTGGACTGTCACCCCTAACAAGTACAGTCCCTCTGTAGTTGGAGGGACGTTAGAAGATTATGTCGTGTCACTCGGGGAACGACTACGAACTATACCCCGGTGAAAAGCAGAAACCTAGGCTGTGTCACCCCTAAGAACTGCAGCGGTCTGTAGTTGAAGGGACGTTAGAAGATTATCTCGTGTCACTCGGGGAACGACTACGAACTATAGCTCCGTGAAAAGCGGAAAATTAGGCCGTGTCACCCCTAAGAACTGCAGCGCTGTAGTTGAAGGGACGTTAAAAGACTATGTCGTGTCACTCGGGCAACGACTACGAACTAGAGCCCGGAAAACTAGGTCGTATTACCCCCAAGAACTGCAGCGCTGTAGTTGAAAGGACGTTAGAAGACTATGTCGTGTCACTCGGGGAACGACTACGATCTACAGCCGGGCGAATAACGTAAACTAAGACGTGTCACATCTAAGAATCACAACGATTTCCAGTTTAACGGGCGCCGCAAGACTATGTCGTATCACTCGGGGAACTACTACGATCTATAGCCGGGGAAAACTGAAACACTAGGCTGTGTCACGCGGGGAGCGAGCACGATCTATAGGCCGTGTCACCCCTAAGGATTACACCCATCTTCAGTCGAACGGACGCCGGAAGACTATATCGTGTCATTCGAGCAACGACTACGATCTATAACTGGGGTAAAGCGAAAAACTAGGTCGTGTCAGCCATAAGAAGTATAGCGATCTCCAGTTAAAAGGACGTCGGAAGACTATGTCGTGTCATGCGGGGAGCGAGCACGATCTATTGCCGGGGAAAGCGGAAAACTAGGCCGTGTCACCCCTAAGGACTACACCTATCTCCAGTTGAACGGACGCCGGAAGACTATATCGTGTCATTCGAGCAACGACTACGTTCTATAACTGGGGAAAGCGAAAAACTAGGTCGTGCCAGCCCTAAGAAGTATAGCGATCTCCAGTTAAAAGGACGTCGGAAGACTATGTCGTGTCACGCGGGGAGCGAGCACGATCTATTGCCGGGGAAAGCGGAAAATTAGGCCGTGTCACCCCTAAGTACTACACCTATCTTCAGTCGAACGGACGTCAGAACACTATATGGTGTCATTCGGGCAACGACTACGATCTATAATAAGAACTACAGCGATCTCCAGTTCAACGAAAGTTGAAAACTATGTCGTATTACTCGGGGAACGACAGAATAAGCGGAAAATGTAGGCTGTGTCACCCCCAAGGACAGCAACGGTTTTTAGTTGCATTGAAAAAACAGATTCCTATGTCATGTTATCCGTGGGACACGCGGATGAAAATACGGTGAAATGAATTCGCTAAAAATTAATATGTGCGTTGGTAAAACAATAAAATAAGTAGATAACTAGATAAAAGCAGTTGTCATGCTACCGAAATCATAGGAAAATCAATTAAAGAAAACAAAAATTTATAAGAAACAAATTCTCAATTCAAACTGAATACTAAAAACAGGTTTTCCTATAAACAGCACTCTTCAAAATTTCATTATGATATTGCACTTAGTTTTACTTTTAATATTCAATTTCTTGATTTACGTATATTCAACGCACACTTTAATTTTCACTTGCAATTTCAATTATTAATCTATACATTTTCTTCAAAAATTGTTTGTAACGTTTTTAGGTGGTCGAATGATGTCCTGTTAAAGACGAAATCGATCTTGTATATTTAATTAAAGAACTCTGAGGACCTACACCTCAATTTCACCCTTCTTCTTTCGGACACCCGGTGTTTCATAAAGTCATTACAAAATTTACCTCGTTTATTTCAGCATCAACTCTGAATTATTGTAACTAATCGATTTCAACATCTGCCTAGTGCATCGACATACATAAATTATATTGAACATATCTTCGAAATTTCAACACTGACAGCACCTCATATACCAAGCCAGCCCAAAATCGTTATTATTTGCTCGCACTAATATTTTGCACGCATCATCGCTGGCAGGCTTGGGTTTGCTCTGGCATCTGGCCAAAGTCAGCGGAGCGCAATCCGTTAAATTTGATACCTCGAGGTTTTACGTTGGGTTGGTAGGTGGTTCGACGAAGAAATATTGCCTATAACCACTATAGGACCCACCACCAACACGTGTTTTGCCGCCACGGCCTATTACAAACTTTACGCGTTTTACATATAGGCGATGACGACGCGCATTCCTAAAAGGGTGCGTGTATAAGGGCGATAGAAAATTTTAATACGCGTATACATACATAGTAGTCGGGATTCGCGGAGCTCCGTTCATATTTCCCGTGATATATCTGGGATTTACGGCGAACTCTTAAAATTTAACTGTCCAATCAAAGAAGGTACGTTAAAGCATTTATTAAGCTCGGCTTAGCCGTGATGAAGAAATAACTGCGTCGTAATGTCGTAAGTTTTGCGATTTATTTATATTTATATTTATGTCAATATCGACTGGTTACGATGTGCTCACGTGGTTTGTAGCAGAGTAAGAAGTTGCGGCGAAATTGAATTTGCCGGCTGGAGTTTATGGTGATTACATTTCCGATAGGTGCGAGGAAAATAATAATGGTCGAATGGGCTATTTAATTTCGATGCTGGGAAATGATAAAAATCTAATATAAATTTAATGAAACAATTACAGCTGAATCGGTATCGTTATTGTGAGTTTGTAAATCACTTTTATTTCATACTGTCGAGTATATCTTTGTTTACATAATCAATTTAAGTCCGGCATGTGTGTTATTACAACATCAGAGACGGTAAGTGTCGCTAGGCAGTACTTATCGGACTGTTTCAATATAAGTATACAGATCAAACAGTCGACGTATAGTCAGAGCATCGCAGGTCGGAATTATTCGGGAAGGGAGATGAATTACTCTATATCGCCAACAAAATGCAACTGTACGCTGTCGAGTGAAGTGCTGTATCACGTGGTGTAAGAATTCGAAATTCCATCGTATAATACAAAGTATTTATATTCATTTTATTAATACGTTGTTGATAGGTACTGTGGCATTCGCTGAAGCAGCGTCTACTTCACAGGAAATAATAGTCTATTTCGTTAAAAGTCTCGTCTAATTAAGATAATACGGTATTATTTTAAACATTATCTGCTTATAACTAACAGCTTCTTGCGGGTTTCGCCGTGTGTCAAAACTTTCGCTCGACGTTTCGCTGTTCATACTGACAGCTCTTCAGGATAACTGAACTGATTCTCCATGGTCCGACATTCTTCTTATATACGCCCTGGTGCATCCAACCGTGTGGTTTCCGCTCCATTGACCGTGACGGTTCGTAGTAGGCTCTTCCACGTGTTGCTAAGGTGGTACCCTTCTTCTCTGTTAACGGTTTTATTCTTCTCTATTTCTATGGCTTCCCTGGTGAGTCTTTTCCCGTAGTTCTTGGTGGTAGTGATTACTTTTACATTCTTGAAATCCATTTTGTGTCGGTGTCGTGCATGTGTTCTGCCACCGCTGATTGCTCGGTCCTTCTTAATCTTGCGTCCCTCTCGTGTTCTTTTATTCTTATGTCGATGGCTCTTCCTGTTTGTCCGACGTAGCACTGTCCGCATTGGCATGTTATCTTGTAGATACCTTCTGTGCGCCCCTTGGGTATCTTATCCTTTGCGGTCGGTAGATACTGCTGGATCTACGTTGCAGTCCCGAAGCGTACTTGTACGTTACGTTTCTTCAAAATTCGGCCTACTTTTCGGTGACTCCTGCTATGTAAGGTAAACACGCAATCCCTCTTTGTGGTTCTGTAGTTGTCTCCAGTGTCGTCTTCTTCTTAGTGCCTCTCCTTATGTCGATTTCAGTGTAACCATTCTCTTTAGTGCTTTCTCCAAATGTATTTTTCACTGTAAGATGTTGTTCGTCACTGATGGTTTCGGCTCTGGATAGCAATGTTTGTATTAATGTCTTCTTCTACATCGGATGATGGTGAGATCTTGCATGCAGATATCTGTTGCTGCGTCTCTAATTAATGCCTGCGTAGCATTCCCTCTTTGTTTTTTTAACCATAACATCCAGGAAAGGGAGATTATTTCCATTTTGTTCTTTCTCCATGGTAAACTTTATGGCTGGGTGCTGCGAGTTTATGTGTTCCAAGAACTGTTGTAGTTTTTCTTCTCCGTGTTGCCATATTACAAAAGTATCGTCGACATATCGCAGCCAACACTTGGGTTTCATATCGCTGGAATTTAGGGCTTCTTCTTCAAATGCTTCCATAAACAAGTTGGCTATTACTGGTGATAAATTATCTGCTTCTTTGTTTATTGTGTGTTATAAGTGCTGACCAGCGAATCCCACGTTACTCTCTAGAAGGGCGTTTGAAGTTCAGAAACAATAACGCCTTCGATCATTCTTGTGCCCTCCTGTAAAGAGAAGCGGAACTAGAAATCGGTACGGAATGACGTCACAACTAAAGTTTATAAAAATTCTTTGCATTGCTGTTTTGAATCAATTAGTCCGCGGTCCTTCGATTTAGCTTCAGGAAAAAGCACGCGTTTCCCTTCGTTCCGGGCGTTTCCATAACCTAGAGTTAAGATTTAAACTTCTCTTCTTAAATTTTGGAAATTGCGAGAGGTGTTGTGTTTTGTGCTAAAATCGTTCGAAAAAAACCCATTTTCTTTAATATTTTTGTGAGTGTTGTGTAAAGTTTTGTGCCTTAAAAATTTTGGATTACGGGAAGAATTAATTGCCACATCGGCTGGTAAGATGTTCAAAAATTCTGCTTAAAACTAATCATTGCAAATAGGAAGAAACGTAACTTGTTCGCTCTCTCTCTCTCTCCCTTAATAAATAATTTGTAAGAAAAATTACTAAAGTTTAAGTTAAACTACATTATAAAAATTTAAAAAAATAATCATTCAAATAGTTGTTTCGTTTTGTCTTTTACTTGTTATTTTATTAAATTTGTAGTTTGTTAGTTTAATTCTATTGTCACACATTTATTCAATATATTAATGTAAAAAGTAGTCACTCTATTATTTCGCCATACCAAATTCAAAAAGAAGTTTAATTGGCACCCATAGTAAAGTTTTGGAGTTATCTCGGTAAGAGAAAGCCGACGAGGTGGGTAAGTCGATAATCTTTAGGCTAACTAACGGCCATGCTTCGACTGACTGAGGAAAACACTGTTGGGAAGCATCTTTGGCTAAACTTCTGAAACCAATCGCTACCGAACAAAAAGATTGCTTTGCAGCAGTGGCTAGTCGCTCAAAAGAGCAGGTGGGGTTATCTGTGAGACGGTATTTGGTTTTGTCTTGAATGAATTTGGGCAGGCCATCCCCTAAGTTTCCAGATAAGAAAACCCGTTACAGTGGTATCACCAATGCATCAGTACTTTTTACTTGTCGAATGGTTCCAACATACCATACCCCGACTATAGATCGATTGTTTGATCTGTATACAGTAACAACGCCGTTGCTATAGCAAAGAAACGTGACCTGATTTTCAAAATATAATGTCATTTTTTTTATGGTGATTTTATGTCGTCCATAATTGGGTTAGACTGTTAGTTGGAAAAGCTGTAGAAAAACATTTCCCAATTATTGAATTGTTATTTTATTTACTGGATTTAATAATAAAGTTCTCTCGCGCTCCTGGTTTCGGCTAATTGCCTTCTACAGGTGCTTGAATTAATTAATTTAAACTAACTGTAAATACAAAACATTATAATTAAGTTAGTTTGTCTCTGTTGATATTGAGTTACTAATGAACAAATTGTATGCAATCGGCTTCCGTGGCATTTCATTGAGTTGGGTAATATCGTTTCTGACGGATCGGCGTATATACGGGCGGTGCAGCATAGGGATCGGTTTTGGGTCCCCTTTTGTTTTTACTAACTATCAATCATTTTCGAAGCGGTCATCCGGTAATTTTTGCAGACGACACATCTGTGATTGTATCAGGTCAAAGCGGGGAGGAACTTGAACAACGCATAACGGATACTGTGGAGGACATGAGGCAGTGATGTGTGACAAATAGACTTGTTTTAAATAAGGATAAAACCTCTTTTTTTTACTTCTATAAAAGGAAGCCTCTGCCGAATCTTGGAAACCAGTGACGTGAGGCTGCTTGGTGTTCAGGTTCACGGTAGATTATCCTGGGACCGGCACTTAGAGCATGTATGCAACAAGTTGAGTAGCGCATATTACGTCATTAATCAATTAAAGCATATTTTACCTAAGCAAAATCACATTGATGTTTACTACGCATTAGCATACTTCATAATGTCATACAGTGTCACTGTGTGGGGTGTTGCTGCAGGTTGGAAGAGAGATTTTGTTGCGCAGAAGCACATTATTCGTTTGTTGTTCGATATACAGTTCGAAGATACTTGTAGAGATACTTATAATCGCCACAAAATTCTTACCCTTTCCCAGCATCCTTGCGTACAAGTTTTTAACTTTTGTTAGGCAAAACATAGATAAATTCAATGAGTTTAGAACACCGCGTCAATATATCAAGAAATGTACACGACATCATTTATCCGAGACATAATTTATCGCTGCATGAAAAGTCTCCTTTCTACATATGCGCAAAATTATATAATAAGTTACCGGATACTTACAAAAACCTGCTCATCAATTGATATGTTTAAAGAAAAAGTTAGGGACTATTTGTCATTGCATTCCTTTTATAATGTTAATGAATATCTTTGTATGTAGATTTTTATGATAATCAAGTGTGTTTTCATGTATTCTGTCTTGTTTTCTGTTTTTTTTATCAATGTATTGACAGGTACAAATATTGTACTAAATTAGACGTAAACTTGACACATGTTGGCTCTATGAATAAAGTTCTATTATTATTATTATTATTATTATGACTAAAATTGCAAATGAAGATTGAAAGTTTGCAATATTAAAGTTTATAATAGTTGATTGATGTAAAATTGATTGGAAAGTTAATAAATTTTTTTACAAATTTATATTTTTGGAATTATCGAAGTAGTGAGGTGTGCTTTTTTATTAAAATTAAGTAATAAGGTTACATTATGCAAATGGCTGCTTCCTGCATCACATCTGAACTTGAAAACTGATGGATCGCAAGGATACATTAAATACGTGTAGCTCCGCGGTCGAAACTTCTACGGCGCTAACACACCACAGGGCTATATAATATAAAATGTGTATACAACCAGAAATATATTACAGGTAATATAAAAATATAAGTAAATGTGAAGTATAATAATTAAAGCAATTAAGTTTAAATTTAATACATATGGTATATTATAGTTAGATAAATTCAAGTTATTAGCATTTGAAAATTGAACGTTAATTAAATGTGATTTATGAAGAGCGAAAAGCCAACCCAATATATTAGAGACGAGAATAAACTGTGACGAATAAATAAGAATTAAAAACTAATATAATGATTATAAAGAAAAATTAAAAGCTTTAGACAATTAAGTAGGCGAAAATAGGCTTAAAATTTAAATATAGTTGATCATTAAGGCAGTTATGGTCTTTGAGATGTTTGCGTATTTCATAAACTGCTGTGAAAATTAATTTACATTAATAATTTACAAAACGAACGAGAGCTGTGTGTTTCTAGAATTTATATTTTAAGGGTGATAAAGTGTATGTTTTTCAATACGAGTTTGTGCTTGGGCTGCTTCCATCGCGTGTTGGATTGTTTAAATCCGACGTTTCATCAGTGTGTCTACTGCCATCATCAGGGTAGCCCTATTAAGGACTGATTTGTCAATTCCATTTTTGGCAATCTAAATGTATTCACTTATGGATATAAATTGCCTATGGCCCTATGTGTTTTGTTTATGTTAAATTAACCCTTACACAAAACCGTTTTAATTTATGCCAAACATATACCCATGCATGGGATTTTGTAAAGAGTTAATGATTTTGAATAGTTTTAAATTATAGGAATCTATTATTTTATTGTGTCAACAGCCTGCAAGATATTGGTTTAAAATTTTGTATACGGAGGTTTTTGGTAATGCTAAACAAGATCATAACTTTCCCAAACAGTTAAAAAGATAGCTAACTGTACTCGTTCAAAAAAAAAAATGGCATTTTTTAAATTATAGCGACGAAAATTAATTAAAATCGTGCTAATAATAAAGAAGCTACAATATGGGAGTCATGAAAGGTGAATTAGACTGTATAAGGTATTCTATTTAAAATAAGGAAGTATGCATTTGCCTCCATCTAGGATGCTCTGCATAGTAAAAAATATTTTTAGGTTATGTAGCATTGAATTCTATAAAATTTTTGTACAGAAGACTTTCCTACAATCAAAAATAGAGCGATAATCAATCTTCGATGGAACATGCATGTAGTGTATGACAGTTTGATAGACATTTGACTAACAATTTTTATATTTATGTACATATTGTAACGAGCCCCAATTTTTAAAGTGGCGGTTTCGATAGGCGCCCCTAGATGGCGCTAGCATAGCGGAAGAAAGAATTACGTACGAGGTTCCAAAGAGGAACGACAGAGGGCAGTACCGGGTCGAAGATTCGTGATTATTCTCCTGAATCTAGAAGCACGCCCTAGATGTGTCTGGAAGGATCTCGTAGTCTCGCGCCAGATATAAATAACGCGTGGGGATTGGCCGGCAGTCAGTCAGTCGATACGAGTTGAATAGTGCGGATAACGAGTGGAGATAAATACGAGCGAATTAGTACGTGTGATATAAATATCGGTGCAAATAAATCGTTTACATAAATTAAGACATTAGTAATTAAGTGATTTAATTAATAAGTGATTTTTAATAGTAAATAGTGAGTGATTTAATTTTAGTGTTTATTTTGATCTTAATTAATAGATTTTAAGTAGTCCATAAGTGTGTAAGAATTCGAAATTCCATCCTGTATAATGCCAGAATTTAAATTCATTTTATTAATACGCAGTTGATAGGTACCGTGGCATTTGCTGAGTAGCGTCTAACTAACAGGAAATAAAAGTCTATTTTCGATTAAAGACTCGCGTAATTAAAATAATATGGTATTACTTTGTATGTTATCTGCTTCTTTGTTTATTGTATGTTACATTTGCCGTTCAGCAATTCCCACGTTCCTCTCAAGTAGGACGTCTGAAAGTCAGAAAAATAACGCCTTCGGTCATACTCGCGCCTTCCTGTAAAGAGAAGCGAAACTAGTTATCGGTGCGAAATGACGTCACAATCAAAGTTTATAAAAACCCTTTACATTGCTGTTTTACTTTAATTAATTTCGTGGTCTTCGTTACAGCTAAAGTAAAAGCACGCGTCTCTAATTTCGTATCGGGCGTTTCCAAAACTTAAAATTAAAACTTCTCTTTTTAGAATTTGTAGTCAAAATACGCTTAGAAAAATTCGAGAACAGGAAGCAAAAGCTTTCCTCGAGAGGTGTTTAGTGATTTTGAGTTAATTACGTTTAAATTCCCCCTTTTCTTGGCTTAAATTTTTGTGAGTGTTGTGTAAAGTGTTGTGCCCTAAAATTTGGATTACGAGAAGAATTTTTTTTCCCACATCGGCCGGTAAGATGTTCAAAATTTCTGCTTAAAACTAACCAAAGCAATTACGTGAAAACCGTAACTCGTTCGCTCTCTCTCTCTCTCTCCCTCAACAAATTATTATTGTAGTAAAAAAATTACTTCTGCTTATGTCAAACGACAATATAGTATGTTAAAATATTCATTAAGATAATTGTGATTTTGTGTTTTTTGTTCACTTGTTATTTTATTTAATTGTGTAGTTTGATAGTTTTTCTTTCAATGTCTTAAATTATTCAATATATAATTGTAAAAAAAAATATAAGTCGTTTTATTATTTCGCCAATTAAGTTCAGTTTGAACCCTTAGAAAGGGGTTGGAGAGGAAGTTATCAACGGTAAGAAAAAGCCGACGAGAAGGGTAAGTCGACAATCATTAGGCTAACTAACGGCCCTGCTTCGACTGACGGTGGAAAACACAATTGGGAAACATCTTTGGCTAAAATTACTAAAACCATTCGCTACCGAACAAAAAGTTTGTCTCCCAGCAGTGGCTCGCCGGTCAAAAGGGCAGGAGGCGTTACCTGTAAACAAGGCTAGGTCATGCTCGATTGTATTTGGGCTGATCATCCCCCAAAAGTTTCCAAGTAAGAAAACTCGTTCCGTTACAAATGCGTTAATAAATCAAGTTAATTTTTAATATATCGCCTGTGTATTTTTCTAAACCCCGACAACGTTCTAAGAATAGAAAAACGTTACAATATGTTATTTATTGTTATGAACCTTTCTCAAGAAGCCAATTGCATAATGGGAGAAACGTTACTAAAGTAAATGTTTAACAATATAATTTCGTTAAAAGTCTATATTATATACAATAGCCGTAAAAAATTACATTCAACAATATTTCCGGAAATTAATATTAACAACAATAAATACCCCTCTTTATACCTTTAATCAACTCTGTATATTAATAACAAAGACAGCATTGACGAACACCTCGCGAATACCTAATTCAAATTAGTTCCTTTATTTAATAAACCTTTCTACTTGCAACAAAGAAATACCTAAACTTATCCCGTTTTAATGGAATTATATCGAGATTTAGAGCCTCTGTTTTCCCAACGGAACCGACAAGCGGGATACAATTAAAACGACTAGATTAATTAATTTTTCCTCGGCTGTGGCGGTCGTTTTGTCCTTTGTTCGCCGCCGCAACGGGCGATAGGATCGTCTCAGGACCTCTCCGGATACGAGCGACCGTTATGACGCGTTCGGGCGTCGTTATAGTTTCGCAGAAACTGAAACAATTCCGTCCGGGCCGATCTGCGAGTCGAGGCCAGAGCAATGTAGTACGACGGGCGCGTGGGCCCGCTGGTAAACCGCCGGGGGATGTTTATGAGCCTCTCGATGTCGCTTAAGTCGCTGGTATTACGGCTTCCAAAATAAACGTGTCCCCTGTTATTTCTTAGTTTATGTTGTTTGGTAGGGAAGTGGTACTAATTTATATCTAGTTATGCTTCATCGATAGAAAGAATTCTCCAAACAATATATTTCGTAGCGTATTTCCTCGTTTCAAAACAATACAGCCTTATATCTTATAGTGATGGAAAAACTTCATAAAAAAGCGGCAAAAGGATATTTAATGAAAATATTTTGAAATTTCAAACGTGACTGCTAGGGGGCGCAGTTACCAGAGTCAATAGTAAGTTCCAAATTAGCTTGTACCAGTTCCAAAATCAGCTATAACTTTACAGAAAAAATCCCGCAAAGAAATAAATATCTTTGCAAACAATTGCTTCACATAAAGAAACTTCATTTCAACTAAATACACTAACTGAAGATTGATATTTATTTATAAATTTATATTTATTTAGGAAAAGCTAAATAATTACAATTTATCCTAAACTTCGTGCTCCACCTAAAGGTACTACACGAGGTTACCTATTGTTGTGACCTGCTGGTCTGGACGGTTCCGAAGTAGCTATCGGTGGCTCGTCTTCTTTTTCTTTTTTAACAAGACACTTCTTTTGCAAACCTATTTTTATTCAATTTAAATAATATACATGATGTTTGACTGTTTCTAATTGAATCTTTTTATCAACAACACTTTTTTGTTTTTTCGTTACCCTGGCAACATGTCTACTGTCAGACAGTTCTCAACATGCCGCCCGCCTTGAAAGATGTGCTTTCAAACATTGAAATATACCGTGATGAATAACTGATAACAGGTTAAAGAAAGAAATAATAATTTAAGTTATTTGTGATTACTAATAAGTAGCAAACATAATCTGGAGATAGCTCTGGTTACTGGGCCCTTGATTGTGTTGACAACTGCGACTCCTGTTGTGTTGTCGACTCCTGGATGCAATTTCTGCACTCGACCTGTGACCCATGGTAGTGGAGGTATGTTGTCCTCTTGTATAATAACCAAATCTCCCTTCTTGTGGTTGATTTTGTCCATTTGTTTTCCATTTTGATCTTACTTGCAAGGATTGTAAATATTCCTTTGACCAGCGATTCCAAAAATGTTGCTTAATTCTTTCAATTAACTGGTATCTTGATAATGAATTCAACTTCAGATCCAACAAACTTGGTTGGTGCAGTTAGTGGCATTCCAATGAGAAAATGACTTGGAGCTAAATAACTAACATCATCAGGGTCTTCCGACATTAGAGAAATGGGGCGGGAATTTAAAATTGCTTCAATTTGAGTCAAAACTGTGTACAGCTCATCATATATCAGAACTGCATTACCTACTATTCGTTTTAGATGATATTTAACTGGTATGAAGTGCCAATTGATTTCTTCTTTTAACAAATAATTACGCATCTTAGAATTATAACCTTGATGTGATAAATTTACAAGTTCCCGCAACTCATTGTTTGCTCCAACAAAATTTGTAGCATTATTTGAATATATGTTATTGATTGGTCCTTCGAGCCGGATATACAGCACGACATCTAGAACAGGTTAGTGGCATTGGGACTCCATCTCACAGATATCAGGAAAATTATGACTACCATAGAGGAACGGTTAAAACATCTAAAGAGCAGAAGAGCCATAATAAGGTCAAGTTTGACGAAATTTTGTAGTTATGTAAATGGCATAACTGAAAAAACAGCTCTTGTCAAAGTCCAATTAAAGACAAAGACTTTTGACAGAGTGTCAAATATTATAGAAAATTTTTCAGATATTCAAAGCGAAATATGCTCTTTAGATGAAAGCGAACAGTTTCAAAGAGAAACGCAGTTGTTTGAAGATATATATTTTGATCATGCAAGTAAGGCGGAACTTCTTTTTGCGGATGAACAGCCTAATGGTAACAATGAGCCCAATATCTCAAAAAATGATAGCATAAGACTACCACAAATATCAATTCCACAATTTTCTGGTATGATTGAAGAGTGGTTCTCATTTAGTGATACTTTCAGATCGTTAATTCACAGCAATAGTCAATTGTCAGACATTCAAAACTTCATATACTTAAAATCATGCCTTCAAAAACAGGCAGCCAATCTAATTCAGTCGTTAGACATTACAACAGAGAACTACACAATTGCATGGAATGCGTTGGTAGATAGATACAGTAATAAGAAATTAATAATTCAAACTCATATTAAAGCGATTCATGAGTTACCCAGAACACACAAAGAAAATGCTATCATTCTTCGTCAAATTGTAGATGGAGCACTACAACATATTCAAGCTCTTAAGGCCTTAGACCGTCCCACTGATTCATGGGATGATTTACTTGTTTATACTATTACTAATAAATTAGATCCCTATACTTGCAGGGAGTGGGAGTCTAGTTTATCTAATAATACAATTCCTACATTTTCTCAATTGATGAATTTTTTATCACACAAATGTGCTACATTAGAATCATTAAATAAATCAACAATTCGAAATCAAGTTTCATTAACAATAAAAAACAGTGCTTCCCATGTGGCAACGCAATTAGTATGTCAATTATGCAAGAAAAATCATATTATATTTTATTGCCCAGAATTTTTAGATATGCTTCCGGAACAACGGTTAAAGCAGGTGAAAAAATTAAAACTTTGTACTAATTGTCTAAGAGCAAATCATGTGTCAGCACAATGTTCTGCAACGATGTGTAAAAAATGTGGAAATAAGCACAATACTCTACTACATTTTCAAGATAATATTCAAGCATCAACTTCAAATCAATCAAAACTACAAGAAACTCTTTCAACCACAGTAAACCTATTCCAAGTTCCATGTGAATTCCATAACAATTGAAATGTTAGTTAAATGGTCGTCTTGGTTATGTTACCTACAATGGATTCACGTCGAATACCCAGCATGTCTTCAGGTGTACCACAAGGCTCGAATTTGGAACCGTTACTTTTCAACATACACATCAACGATTTATTAGAGAAATTTATGAGATTAATAGCCATGCAGATTGTGTTAACTTGCAAACTAATATAATCTTAATCGATGAGTGGTGTTCGTTGAACAGAATATCCTTGAGTGTTGCTAAGTGCGCGGTTGTCATACACTCGTTCTGCGAACCCAGTGGTGTTTCCTTATGCTGTTAGGAATGATTTCAGTTCGATGGAGAAGATGTGTGATTTAAGGGTGCTGTTCGACTCGCACTTGAGATTCTCAGAACACATACTTGTCTATTGCCTTTCAGAACCCTGGGATTTGTTTTAAGAACTTGTAGGAATTTTTAGTAATTTAGATTCAATTAAAACATTATATTTTGCTCTTGTGCAATTTAAATTGGAACATGCATCTATAACATGTACCAACTGATTACTGTTGAAAGCATACGATTTTTAAAGTACTTAACATTCCGAACTTCTGGCCATTACCCTGCCCGAGGCTATGATTATGTATCCTTGCTGCAACAACATAATTTTCAGTCTTTGTCTAAAAGGCGTGATAGATATAGTGCAAGGTTTTTATTTAATTTACTTGTTAATAAAATTGATTCAGCACAGTTTCTTGCAAACGTGACGTACTATCTCACTATACTTGATCTTGTGAACTGTTGAGGCTACACTGAGAAAAAATTTTAATAATCATAAATAAAAATACAATTATCGTAAGTAAAAAGTTCAACTGGATAGGGGACAAAAGCACAGATTACATAGCACTAGTAAAAAAGAGATCCTAAACACTGATACTAACAAGAAGCAATCTAAGTTACTTACGATCTGCTTCATACCCGGTAACTTAAGAAGTTACTTATGATAATTAAACTGAAGTAGGTGTATTGCTGTGAGTGAACTATTCTATAACAGCTATCACAGCTTCATAATTAATATAAGCTATTTACATTACTTGTGATAAGGAAAGACTATCATTAATGTAACGTTTACTAAATACCTGGTATGTAGAAGGTAATGGTTTGCTATAAATATACAATATACTTACCTTAAATTTGTTGTTCAACTATAGGTAGTGTAGGAAACGAGGAAGTTTAGTGAATATTAAGTAGCTTACTGTATACTCTGTGTGAATAACTGATAAAGTACAAAAAAAAAGTTTCGCAAATCTTCGATTATTTATGCAACCGCAACTATAAGTACTGCGTACCGAGCAATGCGTAATTCAAAATTGTTTGAAAATAATGTTTAATTACTATTCAGTGTGCTGTAGCTTCGATTGCATTAATAATTCAAGATTAAATTCGCATTTATTTTGTTAAAGATGGTACATAATACTTATTACTTAAGAAAAAAAAAGCAGTATTATTAGTAATAGTTTTATTTTGTATAGAACAAACACAGTGACTACCTGATATGAATGAAAGATATTGGTTTCACTTTAACAACAGTTCTTTTTTAAACAATTTACAACGTAATGACTCATAAAATATATTCCTTAATAATGAAAAAATGAACAAAGCAATGATTAAAGATAAGGTAAATAGGGCCTCCTTGAAACGTTATTTAGTTATTGAAATTATTGAAATCTAAACAAAGGACAAAGAGAAATATGGCTTTGAAGTTACAACTAATAACAAACAAAGAAATAATATACCTGGGCGGTAAACTTGTGGTTTCTGTTGGTTATTTGCACTGGGCGTGGTCTCGGCGAGTTGATCCTCTGTCGGCGTACGTGGCGGTTATGTCCGGTGATCGCCTCGAAAACGGTTACTTCGTCGGGGTATCCCTAACTGCAGGTGGCACTTACACTATAACTCACCTAGCGACGGCATCCACACTTTAACTTCACCAGCGGGCGCAGATATCATTGCAATGATGGGGAATTCAAATATCCCACCACGTGGTTTAAAACTGCAATCTTGAAACATCCGATTCTTTATACGGATGGAGCCTTGAGTTAACCCCTCCCCCCACGGTATTTTTAATATATTTGCGTTCCAACTGGCCTACAATGGCCGTACTCCTTGGCCACCCTTTTTCGACGACCTTTTTCCACGTCCGTAACTCCTACTTGACGCTAGCATGCGTCTGCGCGCGTAGCTGTCTCGGGGACTATTTCATTACTCCGCCGCATTAGCCAATCAGGAATAGAAAAACAATCACGGGGTGGCAGCAAAACTCAGATAGTCATAGTTGTGGTAACTTGTTACCTATTTAAAAAAATACATGAGTTTAATAGCGATCAGCATTGTTGTTACTTCTACTAACCATGTGCTGTAGTTAGATACAGTACCAGTAGTCATAAGTAATACGTTACTTACCACAAATTTGTCAGGTACGCTGTGTAATAGCCGTTAATAAAAGCACTATTTACAGTAACAACTTGCATTCAGGAAACAGAGTTTAGTTGCAGGTATTAATTAACGAGAATAGTTCCAAGTAAAACTTTATCTATTGTAAATAATTTTTTAACAAGTAAACACTTTACTTAGCCCATTTTTCTCAGTGTAGAACAAATGTTTTGTGGTTGTAATCATTTTCAATCATGTTTTTAATTTTTGACTCCCCCTTGAATACTAAAGCTTGAGAAAGGCAGATGTTCGCCGAAACGCAGCTGTTAAGCAAAAATGGTTCAAATACAGTGAAGAATAAAGAATTTGCTCAATAAGCCATTTTATTTCAACTTGTTATGCAGTAATTAATCGGTGAGATTTTTTAAATTCCCTAACAAATAAGTTGTCTATTATAATGTATGAAAAGATTGACAAAAAAACTAATCCTAATGGAAGCCATAAGGTAAGGTTTCTGAACTTTTAATAAAAGACATTTTTGTATTCGATTATTCCTTCAGATTCTTTCCAATTACATCCATGTAGTTTTTATCGGTAAATCCTATAAACTTTTTCCTCATAAAAAATGTTTTATGTTACATGACAAACAACATTACGTTTACTAGTTTATATGTCATCAACAAAATGAGTTTAAGAAAGTTAATACGAAAAAGGCAGATCGTGCCCTGGGTTAACTTACTTACGAATAGGTACCTAAATGTCATCCTACCGTAATTGCGTTAAACTCGAAAGCTCCAAGGGTATAGGGATTCCATTTATTAGATTTCTTCAAATTCAGTTTGAGAAATGAAGTTTGAAAGTATACCCCTCATTAAGCATGCAGTTAACATTGAAGTAATTTTTGTATTTTCAATATAAATGTTTATTTAATGCAAGTAAATGATAGTTAATCTAATTGTAAGCTCGCGAGAGTAAAATGGATTTATATTAGTGAAAGTAATATCTCACTCAGAAGATATTTCCTTAATTGAAATGAAACGTGTTGATCAAGAGAAATCTAAAAAAAAAATTGTAATAAAGAAACGAAATAAAAATAATACAATTCAATAAAATTCACCAAATATTTCAATATAAAAAAAGATTTTATATTAGAACTCGTTACAATAGTAAAGAGTACACGAAGTCAAGCGTAAAGTATGAGATTTGCCATGATCATTTAGGCTATTATTGGTTGTTGTTTGGCAAGGATAGCCGGTAAGCAATACTCGTTTATTGCGAAGGTGATAACATATACTCTTTACTGTTGATATATGTAAATGAATATCTCCACTTTTGTGAATCAGTATAATTTTGTTTACTTTTAAACACGTTAGAAATATGCCAATTATAAAATATTCAATGATAATGTGTAACATTACAATAATGTAACACTCTTAATAATTACAAGATATATATTAACAAAACATATAGAGTTTTTCGTGTCCATAATGATATCAAATATTTCAGTTTTAATAGCCGGTTCTAAAAAAAAATGTGTTTAGTGAAATATAAAAAAAAATTCTTAAATCTATCAACGTCATTTAGATCATCTAGACTTCTAGAGGCTCATTTAAACCAAGCACCAACATCCTGTTTTCTTTATTGTTTGCAGAATTTTTTTAAAGCACAGTCTACCTTTACAATGTTTGCAACACGTTTGTAACTTTTTTATCCAGCTGTTCTACGATTCTCTAATTCTTTTGTAATTATTTCAAGATTTTCTTTAATAACGGGTTCTGCATAATCTTACTGGAGAAAAGATTTAGAAGACCCAATATATTATATTTTAGCATTTACGGCAATAAGATTTACAGAACCTCCTCAATGAACACGTTGTGATAAGGTTATTTAATCATTTTTGTTTCTGTTTAACCACCATCCTGTCATCGACCGAAATTATTTGTTGTATGCGTTTGTGATGTCTGCGTTTCAATTTTAGTCAGTTTAAAACAGTTTAAAATATCTTTCAGGCAAAAGTAAGCACTACATATCTCTTTCCAGAATAATGTGTAAGGGTAATAGCTCCAGAAGAGCTTCTAATGCCAATGACGTAGAGCAGGGGTCAGCGAACTTTTTTAGAACATGGCCAAATCGTAAAGAAAATTAAGTTCAGCGGGCCAGGTTGTAAACTCTAACGTGTATATTTTTTATTAAGTGTTCCTCTGTGTTTTATTGCACCGAAAATAATGTACCAAATAGTTTCCGTCGTATCATACAGGTGTTTAAAAATTACTGACTTGTCAAAGAATCTTAAAGTTACAAAACTTATTTTTTTTTTTCAAAAACACCCTGTATATTCTTATATTTTTCTGCAACATTCCCTATAGGCTTCAGTGGTTTTATTTTAAATTATTCCTATTATTTATTAACTTTTCCAAATGGTCAAATAATTTTTACCTGGTGGATTATAAATAACATTACAATAAATTATTATTGCTAGTAAATATTATAATAATCATTGTTTTCTATATGTTAGTACCTAGAAAAGTACGCAATATATAAACCAAACAGTAAATATTAAATATTAAAAGTTTATCTTCATCTGGTTCGCATTTTGCAAAATGAGGCAAAATGCGAACAAAAAGTTAATAAAGTGTTTGTGTGATATAAGAATTTGCAGAGGATTGAAATAGCTACATAATGGAATCTTTGCAGACGATGTGGTAATAATAACAGACAGTGAAAAACAAAGAAAATTTGAACATATGGAAAGGAAACATGGAAGAAGAGGGCATGACAATAAACATAGAAAAAGCTAAAATCCTCGGAAACCAGAATGTTGAAACTAAAATTGAAATAAATGATACTAAAATAGAGCAAATGAGAAATTTAAATATTTAAGAGTAACATTGGAAGAAACAGGAAAACAAGATGCTGGAATAAACGATTGATAAAACAATCAAGTACTACGCAATAAACCAAAAATTTATTAATAAAAAAGACAAAAAAGACAAACCTATAGTAGTGTTATGAAGAAAGCCAAGAAAAATAAGATTCCACTATTTTAGGGCATTTGGAAACACATCTCAGTAGTTCAATACCTGCTACTTCTGAAGATTTGGACACCTTGAAAACATCTGACCAGAAAATTTTGAAGTAAAATAGGATCCATTTTTAGGAATTCTAATCCAATCTAGATCACAAGAAATGAATTGCGACATATTTTTTTGTAATACTTCAACGAATGTTAGTATCTTTTTATTTAAAATAATTTAAAAGGCGAAAGTTCAGTTGAGAGGGCATAAGAAACAGAAGCAATAATTACTATTAATGGACGAAACGATTGTAAAAATTCTTTCTCATTTAAAAAAATATTAATAATTTCTCTGAGTTCCAAATATCTCAATAGAACTTTTCCACTATTGCACCATCGAACTGGCGATGGTTAACTCGCCGAAAGCCAATAAAGTTAACCACTGCCACAACTGGTTCAATAATGCAAAATAGATAGAGGTGTTTGATGAATTATGCAATGATTTATTGAAAGCTTTGCACAAAACAAAAATACTTGGGCAGTATCAACAATGACTGTTGACTCATCAAGAACTAACAAAAACCACTAGACATTTTTTGCCTTCTCCATTAAGAAGCGTATTGTAATATTCTCAATTTATCTGACAGTCGTTTGAGCTGAGAGGTCAACAGAAAAACAAACCCTCTTCTTTGGGCACACTTCGGCATAAGGTTAGAAATATTATTGCGAAGTACGCCGAAAGCGTTCATAGTAAACGAATTAACCGGACTTATTTACCGCGACATCAGTTGACTATCAGTCGGTGAATAGTAGATGTAGATACCTCCCGGTACAATAATTTTCGTAAACCCTTATTGTGGGTGAGAAAACTATCGGCAATAACTGAATTAACCGCTTGGTACTTACAACTTGCGCGGGCCGGATTGAAATACGCAGCGGGCCGGATTTGGCCCGCGGGTCGTAGTTTGGCGACCCCTGACATTGCTCCCGTGATTGGCCGTCCGTTTAAATGGACGTAGGTTTTGCTGTCGCCCTCACTTGTCGTAACTTTTGCTACTAGACTATTGCTCGATAGCTTATGGTTGGATTGGATATTATCATTACATAGAGCCAATGGACTAGTTTTGGATATAGCCCCAAGATTTTCCACATATCCTTTAGCATGTCCAAAGATTTAGGAATGTTTTCCAAATGAGGATTCTAGGATAGTGGTTTATCAAGACGCCCAGATATTTTACATTATCCGCGGTGATATCAAGTGTTTCAGTTTCTTCTTCCTGGTGAGCGGTACAACCGTTGTTTTGTTCTGAGTTAATCCTCCAATTGCAAATAGCGTTAATTTTATTGATTACCCATAACATCTATGCCATTTTATCCTTAGCTGATGAAATATTTTTGTTTCGAATAGTACGTTATCTAAAACAGATTCTAATGTGGCGCAGTCGGTAGGAGTTTTCATGCTCATAAAAATCGTTTTAGCCACCGGACTTGACGTGACCTCGTATCCGGATCCGGTTATAAAAAAAACATTTACCACCTCCTGAAAAATGCATCCCAACCTACTGGAAAAAAAAGTTTGGCAGAAAAAAAAGAGAAATACAACCAATGTTGCGTGCACCAATTTCACTGCGCAAGGCTCGCCGTCCGTGGAGCGCGTCCTTTGGGGCACATCGCATTGTGAAAGCGTCCTCGGCGTCAGTAGCAGGAAAGCGCGCGTGTTCAACGACGCGTCTCTTCGGACGCTCCCTTAATATACAACACAACTCAGTTGCGCGTACGAAGGGAGTCACTCCCACTTTTCGCGATGATGAAGATTCGCTAGGTCCGTGCCGATGTTTGAATAAATTTCGCCCAAAACCGTCGTGCCCCGATAATTCAAAACGACACGCTCCGTTTTTTGGTGTCGGTCGCGAAGATGCGGAAAGACACTTGAAAAGAGAAAAACTTTCGAACGCCGCAATTGATTCCTCATCCATGGCCAACATGAACTTTATCTGTTTCTCTTTAATGTTGCTCGTGGCGGTTGTTGTGAGCGGAGGGCCGGCTTGGAAGGATAACAACGTACAAAGGGGGAGTGGTTTGAAGATAGGCCAGCAAAATACCAGCAGGGTATCGAATACGACCAGAGGGAACGGGTTAAAGTTGGGAACCTTCGGGAGGACGACTAGAAGCACCACGACAACTACGACAGCGGCTCCCGAAGAATACATACACACTCCTTCGACTTCAAGCTCTTCGGGCACGAAGCCTTTATGTATAGGACTGGTGGTGCCTCATAAGAGCTTCGGCGCTAGGGAATATACGAAAGCGGTGACGACCACGAAGAATCTACTGGTGCGGAAATTGGTGAACATGTTCAAGTTGTACGATTTGCAGTATTATACGGTTATGAAGGAGTTGACGCCTAGCCCAACTGGTAAGTGGAATTTGTTTTCTTATGTGGAAAGGGAAATTGTGATAGACGAAAACACACAGATATATTGAGAAACTTTAAAAAAAACTATTGTGTTGTTAATTAAATTTAATAATCTTGAATTTAGCTTTTGCTATGTAAAGGTACTACTTACAAAAGAAACAGAACAAGATGTAAAAAATACTTTTTTATTTTATTACCAAAGTTGACGAAATTCTTATATATTCTTTCTTACTCTATATACAGAGAAAACTAGATAATAAAAATAGTAACAGTAATCTCTATAATACACAAGTACCTGGTATTATGACTATAATACGCTGTATTTTATAATAATTATAATTTTCTAATAAATAGTAACGATATTAGGTAATGTATTGCAATCTGTTCCTTCCAATACTTCGCGGTATAAATAGAAATGGGCGTGTCGTACGTTTCAGTAAATATACGGGGTATATTTACTGAAAGTTCAAACATTAATAACTTCTGAAGTATTTTCAATTCAAAATCGAAATTTATTCGCAAATTCGTATTTTCTTTTTATACGTAGTTAACAACTTACATGCAGCTTTACACTTAAAACCCGCGTTATAAGATGTTTCTCTTTATTATGTATTACAGGTAAATTTTGATTTTGGCGTTTGTATGTGCTTAAAAGTCGATGTAAAATGATAAGCAGACGAACAATCACATTACCTTCTTTAACTGTTAAAGTCTCTGCTCCGATAAGCTATTGAAAAGTGCCCCTAAAGCTAACGGGCTGAAATTAAAGCAAATGAGTACTACTGTTACACATACTATAAATATCAAAAATTAGCTCAATCGATGCCACCCCATTCGAGATATTAGCATAAGGGTGGAAAAATCAATATTTTTTCTCAGAATACTTAACTATCACGTTCAAAAAAACTTTGCAAGTAAACACTGATTATGGGCATTCTAAAAAAAATCAAGAACTAATTCTCTCCACTCAGTTCAAAGTTATTATTATTTTCCCCTTTTTAGGGGTGGTTTTCTTTAGTTTGGTTCAAGGTGCCAACTTGGCTTTTTGTTATATTAGACCGTATGCATTTAGGTTTATTATATATTTTTTTCAGTTTTTCTGTGTGGTAGAACATGTAAATAAAGAATAAAATCTCTTTGAATGATCTTAGTAAGGATAATTTGTTATTGTTTATTTTAGGGTTAAAACAATTGTTCATCCATCAATTTCAGGATTATCTGTAGCATGTTTTCAGCCCTAGTAGTTATAAAAGTATCGAAAATAAAAAAGAAAATTATAACAACAAAATAATATTTATTTCCGTACACGTAGTTGAAAGTTATTGTTATTTTCCCTTTTTGAAGGGCGGTTTTTTTTTAGTTGAGTTTAATGTGTCAATCCAATTTTTTGTTATATAGTAATGTATGTATTTGGGTTCATTATATATTTTTTTAAGTTCTCTTTCTGTGTGGTAGAACATGCAAATAAAAAAGGAAAAATCATCGAGCGGTTTCAGGATTATTTATATATTGTACATTTCAGGCCTAGTAGTTGTGAAAGCACTGAGCTATAAAAAATAATTCTGTAAGAATAAATGATAATAAGTAATATATTATTATATAATATATTATCTGTTGTTATATTTATTATTAAAATATATGTATTCATAATCAATATAAAATAATATTTAGCTCCGTACACGAAGTTCAAAGTTTCCTTTGGAGGGTGGTTTTTTGAATTTAAGGTGCCAACTTGACTTTTTGCTGTATAGTAATGCCTGCATTTGGGTTTACTATTTATTTTTTTTCTAATAAATTCTTTACAAGTGATGTCATATGAACTGAGAAGTATGCTCTTGATTTGCAACTTTCACTGATTTTTCTGGGAAGAATGAATAGCTCCAAATAAGTATTTCTATCATCTTCATCGTTTATTTATTTGTTTAAGTTTTATTCTTCCAGATATTTTTATTAGCAAACCACCGCGATTAATACACTTATGTAAGAACATATTTTGACTTACTTTCTACAGCACTGCTGTTTATTCTACATAAAGAAATTACATTAAACAACAGTCTCCAAACTCTCACAATCAAACAATTGTCATATTAAAACAAATTATGCACGTCTCAGAAAATTGATTAAAGAAATATGTATAATAAATGTATATATCTACTTGGCAGTAAGAACAAAAGTAAAATACGAGTAGCGGTTCTGTTCAACATTGAGAAAATTATAACAACTATAAATACATAGCTTGTTGCAAAAATAAATGTGAATAGAATTATGTTGTTACCAGAACAATAAATATCTAACAGAGATTTGATTGATTTATGTCAATATGTTATATCATATAAAAACATATATTGTACCAAACGCATAGATTTATAGGTACAAAAAAATCAAGTCGAATATTAGATCAACTTGAAAAAACATCCCCCAAAAGTAGAAAAAAATTCGAACAGCGTGACAGAATTAATATTATTTTATTGTTACAATATTCTTTTTATATGTCGATGCTTTTATAGATATTAGGGCTGAAATGTACATACATATAAATAATCCTGAATCCGATCAATGAATAATTTTAATTTTATCCTTAAAATAATCGATAACCCAATGCTGCTGCTAAGATCAAACAGGTTTTGTTTTTTATTTGTATTACTTCATTGAAAGAACTTGACGAAATATATAATAAACCCAAATATAAATATACACTCATGTATTATAAAAAGTTAAATTGGGACCCTAAACCCAACACAAAAAAAAATCACCCCTTAGAAAGGGAAAAAATAATAGCTTTGAACTGCGTGTACGGAATTAAATATTATTTTATTGTTACAATATGCTTTTGTATATTTCGGTGCTTTTATAATAATAGGGCTGAACATTTATACAAATAATCCTGAAATTATCGATGAATAATTATTTTTAATCCTAAAATAACCAAAACAAATGTCTCTACTAAAATCATTTAAAGAGATTTTATTTTTTATTTACATGTTCTACCACACAGAAAAAACTAAAAAATATATATAATAAACCTAAATGCATACGGTCTAATATAATAAAAAGCCAAGTTGGCACCTTGAACCACCCCTAAAAAGGGGAAAATAATAATAACTTTGAACTGAGTGAAGGGAATTAGTTCTTGATTTTTTATAGAATGCCCATAATCAATGTTTACTTACATATTTTTTTTGAACGTGATAGCTGAAGTAATTCCTGAGAAAAAAATATTGATTTTTCTCACCCTTATGCTAATATCTCGAATGGGGTGGCATCGAATGAGCTAATTTTTGGTATTTATAGTATGTGTGACAGTAGTACTCATTTGCTTTAATTTCAGCCCGATAGCTTTAGGGGCACTTTTCACTAGCTTATCGAAGCAGAGCCTTTGACGTTATTTCGTGAAATTTAAAAATTTTGTACCTACACTTTTTTCTTGATTTCTTTTTGTTGCAAAATGTTACAAGAGCAAATTGTTTATTTTTATAATCCGCCAATCTCTAGCACTCTAGTTTCTTTTCCTTATACTAAGTTTTTAGTTATTACAATTAAAACAAACTTGTATATTTTTTTTTTTGCGAAAGTCACCACTATATTTTTTTGTTACTAAATTTTGTTTTAGATACTCTTTGTTTTTACCTATACCAAAAATATACCTGCACATGAAACCAAATTAAATTTGATGCAAGCTTGATTTAATTTATACAGACAACTAAAAAACTTAAGTTATTATGACTGCATATAAAGTAATTGTATACATAATTTTTTTTTTCAACTTCCTTTATTCAGCAATCTGCCCGAAGGCAATAAGCTTTTGCTTTGGCATATTGACATGAATAGGCTCCAGTGAGCCACTCTGCTTAATTATAACCTAAAGCTTTTTTGCGTCCATATATAAATAAATAAATAACTAAATACATTGGCTAAAGACATCTGTTAAGTAAGTCTTTAGGTGTAAACTAGTGATTGTAAATTTACCGATTTTTTCATTTAACGGCAATTCGGTAAATGAAAATTAATTTTTTTTTTTCATGTGTGACATTAATGGGGATTTCCCAAGAAAATAAGGTTAGAAGTTGGGCTAGAATAATACATATTTTACATAATCTTAAGGCATAATATTAGAATCTTGTAATAAATATTTGTATTTAATTATTTTAAACAGTTGTAAGAAGTAAAACAAAATATTTAAGGTTCAAATCTTTACAAAAATGTTGCATTAATGTTCTCTTATAATGTGTATTCAAAATTGCTATTAATTTACATATGTGAAATGTTGCTCTTATATATTATAATATGAAAAAAATCACATACAATATTTACATATTACATTGTACTGAATTATTTTTAAATATTTAAAAATGAGACATTTACTTACTCTTTAAGAAAAACGATTTAAAACTTTCAAAAATCTTAAAAAAAAACTCCAGAGCATATGCTAACTCAACTTTTTTTCGAGAGATAAATAAAATCCACACAAAAAACCATAAAATGAGAGAATTGAAATTGCACTTGTTGACAAAGGCAGGTAGGAAAAGTGGGGTGTTTTGCTTCCTACCGTCGTAGCAACAAATGAACATTAATCTCGCTTTTCTTTGCGTTGTTTTTCGTTATCCATCTTGTTTCCATTCTTATTTTCTTTTAATTTTTACACGATCTTTTTTTCAATTTTTTGCTTTTTTTTTGTTGAGAATTTTTTGAATTCCTCTCTTTCTGACTAAACTCGGTGGAATGGAGGTTATACGTTTCTAATCAAAAGTTTTTGTCAGTTTCTTTTCTATATTCTCTATTACAGCGGTTCTCAATCTCAAGAAAGTTTAATTAAATTAAAATTAAACAAAAAAGTGGGTATATTGTTACTTAGACTTACCTGTTTTTTTTTATTTCCAATGTCTCTTTAGACCTTTAAATACATATCTATGAACACAATATTTCGTAGATAAAAATTTCTGGTATGGATTTTTCATTTACCGAACGTTTTTTGATAAATTTACCGGTTAACCGGTATACAATCCTTAGTGTAAACCTTTTTAATCGTCGCACTTCCTCACTCTGCACAAACAGTTCAATGGCTAATGTATTCGGATGAACTAATACTCTTTCTTGATACTTGATGCTACACTCTTTATTTATGAAAACTAAATTACTACAAATCATCCCAACCCTGTGCTCCACCTAAAAAAAGTACTACACGAGAGCCTTACCTATTCTAAGTACTATATGGTCCATAACAATTGAAATGATCCTACTCTAACTAAATAACTTCCCTATGATTTTTAATAACAAAATATAATACAGTAGCCTCGCGACCATATGAATACTACTTTGAGAAATATTAAAATATGTGAAATTGAGTATTCACATAAATCGCGAGTCCACTGCAAATCAGTCAGCTATCAGTTATTATATAAATGCGCCCATTGGAACGACTTTCGTTATCTCCCAGCATTCGCCAAGACACTGATTATATATAATATACTTATATAAAATCAAATGGGCCACGATACGGGAAAACCATGTCAAAAACTTACTCGGAGGTGCTGAAGAAGTCCCAGACCTTATTATCTGTAGACCGCATTATGTTATATCCTGTTTCTGATGCCGAAGAAGCAGCCTCCGCGTTCTCCTCAAATTTCCACAGCCTGCCGTTCTTGCGTAGCTGGCTCCCTTTTCACACATTCGAAGTTGAACAGGAAAGATGATGACCTAGATGATGCTACACTGAGTGATTACCTCCTTCACTGGGGTTAGTGGGACTTCATTGGTCACATAACGGGGAGCATCGACGATGGCACGCAGAACCTTGTTCTGGAATCTCTATAGGATAGCGATGTTAGAGTTGCTGGCGATACCCCATAGTTGTATCCCATATGTTCAGACTGGTTTTAAGATGGCTTTGTAAATTAAAATCTTGTTATCGAGGGATAATTGGGATTTTCGACCAATGATCCAATACATTTGGTTGAGTTTAATTCCCAATTGTTTGCGTTTTGTGAATATATATTTTTGCCAGGATAGCCTCCTATTTAAGTGAATTTGTAGTGCAGCCCCATGTGCCAAACCTTATCAAAAGCCCGTGTAATATCTAGGAAGGCTGCTGAGCAATACCTTTTAGCTTCAAGATCTTTATTTATTTTGTCGACAATTCTGTCAACCTGCTCAATGGTGCCATGTTTGTCCCGAAAGCCGAATTGATGTTTCGGAATTATATTTCGTTCTTCAATGATTAGTTTCAGTTTTTTTTACATAGATCTTCTAGATCTCCATGTTTTCGTCAGCATATTTCTGCTTTGTCCGTTTCTTACTATTTTCGTACTTTCTAAGCAATGTATCTACTGTCCGAAATTGACCTCCAGAATTGGAATTAAATTCCTTGGATAAAGTTTCCCATGCAAGAGATTTCTCACGTGTCCTGGTGCCATCTGTGGCTTTACATTCTACAGTTTCTTGTACTTTTTAATTAAAACAACAGGAAGTTCTTCTTCGAAAGGACTAACTATTATATTAAATTTTGGTATCTTCGATGCCATTTCCGTCGTTGTATCTAGTTTAAAACCACAACCTTACAAACAACAAGTTATCATCACCTTTATATCTAATTCTTACCTGAATTTAATGATGAAAACAATAAAAAGAATTATTATTCACTTATATAATTAAAATTGAAATAGATTTTAATCCAAGTTTCTCGAGTTCTCACCAATTACGACTGTGTATTAGCTGTCAAAATGACAGCATACGATAGATTTCACTAGCAACAACAGGAAAATTACCAGGATCAATTGAACTTTAGTCTACTAAGCATGGAACAACGCTTTTTCGCTTGAACAGAGTTCACCGGTGATCGGTGGTTCAGTTGAACGGTCTGTTGAACTGCTTATGGTACAACCCGCCCTTAGTAGAGCTCACGTTGGTAATTGAACAATACTTATATTTAAATAATTAGATACTTGTGCATTATGTGAAGGATTCTCGATGAACCCGTAGATGTTTTTATTTCTACCAGTGGCAAACCAACCAGATTCCTTCAACGTTATTTTGTAACAATCGAGGGTACGCCTTTTGACACTTCATATATTTAAAAGTTATAGGAAAATGTTCAAACAAAATACGGGTGATGTGTTTTTAATTACAGATCGTTGTAAGTCTTACGTTTAAGAAAGAGCAATTCACAGCACTGTAGGATCCATCGAGTGCTGTGAATTGCAAAACATGTCAAATTTTACTACATTGTCAAACATAAAAAAAAACATTAATTTTGGAACTGATATTGGCAATACTTATGCTTACTTGTCTTCATTTCTTTGGTTCAAATAAATTTAGTCTTAAATAATTGAATTGGTAAGTTGGAGGGGGAGAAGGGGGATATGTTCCATATTTTGCCATAAGACATGTTTTCTTTTCCAACTTACCGATTCAATTATTTTAATAACAACAGTGATTTTGTCACTGGCTTTCCAATTTTGTTGTAAATGGGTTAGCCACACTGCGTCCTTACTGTCATTGTAGTTCCGTGTTATGATTTTCCGTTGAATATTTGCTCAATTTTACTGTGTATTTCGGCTTGTTTATGATTTTTCCAATCAGACTTTCAACCTTTTTAAGCATTTTTTTTTAATTTTATAATTCTCATCTTACTGTTGTAGAGAAGAATTGCTTCTCTGAAGAAGCAATAAATTAAGTGCGAAATGTTAGATAAATAACAAGGAATTTCACTTATTCGTTGGCTGCATACCCAATAATACTTTCTTCAAATCCATGTCAAATTTTATGCGAGCTCTGGGCGATACCTTTGTAAGAAATAATATTAAAACATTCTTTAAATTAGGTATAATATATGATGTATTTTATTTATTTATTTATTTGTGAAATTTAACAATTTTATTCGCGGAAAATTAGCAATATTCTTCCTTCCGGGGTTATTCGCTCTCTAGCAAAGAGCTTCATGTTTATTCCACCGTTGCAACATCGTAATGAACTTTACAAAGTCGAATATATTATATACACAACATCAGAGTGATACAATGTCTTACAATGAATAAAACATTTGAACGTTAGCGAATTCCTTTATATGAATTTAAATCGAGAAACGAAACCTTCTCAGTCTTCTACCGATGATAGAAAGGGGCCACGCCCATCGATACAATCTCAGCGCAAATTTCCAATTGCCCCATTCGTAATCCTGTGAATTTACGCTGCTGTTACTCGGATATCTAAATGCTCTAAATAGTAACGGAGCGCATTTCGAAAAGTATTTCGTACGGCGATGTTTGCGTGTATTGCTGAATATATAGCTGTTTGGTTAAATTTCACGTCGAGTCTTCGTTGATGCGGAGAAAGGTCCAGGTCAGGAGAAACTGAATAAATTTTATCTCTCGTGTACTAAAACACCTCATCAACTGGCACGTGTAGTTTGGGGTTAATTTCAATAAAAGCCATTCTATTGTTGTAACACTTACATAATATAGAATAGCGTGCTCTGAAAAAAAAAATAGTTTATTTATATTATATACTATTATTACATACAGGTTGTGACGGAAGAATCATATATTAATAGAGATTTAAATTTTCGTCTATGAATTAATGTACAGACCAAATCATGAATGTTTGTAGTTACGTCATTGTTGCTTATGACGTATGCAGCGTCTGAAAAAAAATTCAGGCACACCAACCATGTTTGCAATAAACTGTACGAAATGACAAATTGTCAATTTATGAGGTTATACGCAGTTTTAATAGATTTCTTTTATAACTGAAAGGATTGGTTCAGTTTTTAGTCAACGTTGCGTTTTAAAAACCATCATGAATAATGCAACTAATAGGATTCTAAATAGTGAACTTTTCTATTGATAATGCTTTCGTGATCAGGCTGAGCTTATTATTAAATGTGTTTTCAATGAAATAATGTATTACCGCAATAATGTAGTTCTCATATCAAAAACCTATTTGCAAATCAAAATGTAGAAAATATTCAAGCAACATAAAAGTATTTAGTTTAATATACGTCACCAATGATTAATTAAACGAAAGATGACGTTTTTATTTTATGTAGCAAACATAATTTCTATACAATGGTATATACAAAACATAATATGCAGTAAATTAAATTAAAATATGTCAATATTGAAAGAAAAAAATAGTGCAATTAAAAATATATTTAATTTGTGTCTTCGCTCTCATCTTCTGATCCACAATTAACTGTCTCAGAACAAAGTCTTCTATGTTTGCTTCACGTTCGTACCACTGTTTAATTATTTTCTCTGTGTGATTTATGCAATTTTGCCAGATGTCTAGTGTACAGCTGTCCAAGCTCTCTTGCCACATTTCCAATACTTGTTTATCGCCATAACCATCCCGACCGATATACTTATTATTATATCCTTTCGCATGTGCCCATATCAATTCGATACCATTGAAATCGCAGTGATATGGAGGAAGTCTTAAAACTTCATGCCCATGTGCTCGAAGTAATTCGTCGATAACATAAAACTTTACGCACATCCATTTTATTACTCTCTGACACATCACCTGTTTTGGGCATCAATCGTGGCTTGTACAAGGCTGTTGAAGCATTCGATGAACGAACAGCAGATGTAGTTTCCTTCTTGCGTTTTATGTTGTAGACGGTACCCATAGAAATGCCCAAAGCGTTCGCAACTCTCTACAATTTATATGTAAGTTTTAATTTAATAATAACCAATTATAATTTACCTCATGGACCGCATCAACGGATATTAGAGGACTTCCATTTCGCTTTTCCTCCTCGAAATACACTAGTAAACGACTGATCGACTCTTGGCAACAAGAACTAAGTCGTTTACCGGGCATCTTGAACTGTAACCTAAGAAAATGTTTTAAGTCTTTGTATGTTTCTTTAACACCTCTAAACTTACCACAAACTAAACGATTTACTTCACTATAGCTCTGAAAAGAACTTTTGAGACAAGAAGTTATAGAAGTAAATAAAAATTCAAAACTAAAGAAGGGAAATAAACAGTAAAAACGAGTGAAAAGCAGATATCAAATGTCAACGGAGCGGTAAAATAAATTAAAATTTTGTGGTTGCATGCACTGTGGTAAACATTATGAAAGCTCTTATTTACGCATTACTCGTCCGTATTCTATCTCAGTTCAACTAGTTTGTTGATACTTAATAAAATATGGACATATAGCTTAAGTAGGTACGACTTATGTTATATACTTCTATCTCGCTTGTGTATATGAATGCTTCCAATTTTTTGAAACTACGCTTTTCTTTACTTTACCGACCTGTTAATGACGTAACTACAAATGATGGCCAACTTTGATATTATAAATAGAATATTTGATATACTATGAGATTCAAAATGATTGTCAATTCCGCTCCTATAAATAGTAGCAGGGTGTAGGTATATGCCGCGTGTTTGAAATGAAGGTTTGAACTAAGTCAGTGTTGGAACACAAGAAAGTAAACGGATCTGTCTTAAATAAGGAAAATGTAACCTATATTTGAACTCGCATTATATAAACGACTATAGCTTGGTGTTTCTGCTTGTAAAAATGAAATGTAATTAATTTAACTTTACCAAATTATGATTTTATAATTCAGTACTAACTGGTGTTTAACTAAATTTATTTATTATTTAAATTATAACATATAATTAGTATAATTATTAAGTGACAAAACTGCATCTCTCAATTCTTCTATGGTATGCATGCGGTTTCCTATAGATCGTATTTTTTAGATACCCAAACATGAAGTAATCTAATGGGGTTAGATCAGGCGATCTTGGTGGCCATCTTTGTGCTCTAACGACCCTGTCAGCAAAAACTGTTGAAGATATTGGCAGGTTTGTTGAGCAGTATGTGCTGGAGCATTATGGTGCTGAAAATAACCTGCTTCAAGCTCATTTTCTTGTAACTCTACAATAAACAATTCCAACATCTGTTGGTAACGTTGGGCTGCTACAGTTTCCTCGAAGAAAATTGGCCCTATTATTCGTTGCCTGGACATAGCTAACCAAACTCCAACTTTTATGGGATGCAATTGCGTTTCTCGAAATTCGTGTGGATTTTCTGCAGACCAGATACGATAGTTTTGTGAATTGATATAGTCATCGTCCCTTAAATTGTTATTAAACCAATAACAATATTCCAATCGCCTATCGTGATCTAATGGTAATAATTCCTGTACCGATAGAACTTTATAGGGATAGAAAAGGTTAACTTTCTTTTGACAGCTCATAGCGCTGAAGTGTGTGATAAGCCTATAAAATATTAAAATGTTAATAACTATTTCACTTAATGTTAATATTGATTTTTTACCTGTTTGTTGAGCTATTACCACAGATAAATTCCCTTATTTTCTTACAGTATTCAGAAATACTATTGTTGGTGATATTAGATGTAAATATAAACGGTTTGAAAAAAAATTATAAGATAAATAATCGAAAGATACTGCAACACGAACGCCTGACGAACGCCAATGTCGCTAAATGTCAAGAAAATTCATTTAATGTATGAAATTTGCATGTAGCTAACTTCGCTCATTAAATTGGTAATAAGTATAGATAAATTTTTCCGGAAAACAGTTTTTTTATTACAATCATTTTGAATCTCATAGTATATGTTAATTAGCACAAAAAACCGAAACATGTAGTATGTTAAAATAAAACAATTAAAGGATTGGTATCTAGAACAGCAGTTTTTGTGTTAATCAACATATACATTATTTATAGAGATGTTCTTTATCGATTTCTTGGTAAAACAACAATTTTACTGTACTTATTAAAGCATTACATATACTAAAATTAACGTACATTTTATTGCCTTAAATGTTGAAATCGACCAGCCATTTGTTTCAATAAATAGTTGCAACTTTGGGGGCATAGGTTCAATCACATGTTCCAGTATTTTTGGCATAATTTTCAACACTAATACGTTTATTCGTTACCTCAGTCAGTTCGCCGGCATATAAGCGAGGCGTAGCATACATTTTTTCTTTGATAAATAGGTCCAAATAAGAAAGTTTAATAAATTATGATCGGGTGACCTAATGACCAATCCTTCTATTTGGAGAAGTTGGTCCAGCTACTTTCTAACGTGACGAGCATAGTGAGTGGGAGCATGTACAACATATTGGATAGCATATTTAATGGCATGTTATCTATAACTTCTTCCAAACCATTGAGGTATTCAGTAGCATCTAAACGGTTTGGAAGGTAAGTTAGTCAAATGACTGTATGGTACTTTAAATCGGTGCGGATATTACTCTGCCTAATAGTCAGGGTTATGAGAGTTAAATACTCCACTTCTATTAAATATACGTTTATCGCTCCGAAGAATATTTCTTAGAAAACCGCCATCACGGATTCTAAATTTATTCTATCTATATATTTCTTAGTTCTGCTTCTCAAAAAGTTCTAGTGAGTAATGTTTTAATACTATATTTTTTACTTACACTTTTATAATTTTTAAATTATATAAATATATTGTTTTTAATACTGGTCTCCGTCTCCGATGATGTAATAAAGTTTTGCTAAAGTTCAGACAGACAAAGGGAATTTTCTTCGTATTTTGCTTACCCACAGTTAATTTCTTCAAATAGGTACCTTGCATGTTCCAAAAGGCACATTACTGAAGTAACAAGAAATAAATGAGCTCTTGGTGTCATAAACCACTGTCTTGAAGAAGGGGTTTTTTTTCCGAGTGAGATAAAGGTCGCCAAAGTTATCCCTGTCTACGAAAAAAGACAGTATAGGTGAAGTGAGCAACTACAGACCCATTTCGATATTGTCTGCATTTTCAAAAGTCTTGGAAACGGTATTAAAAGCTAGATTGTTGAGGCTTTTTTTAAAACAACTTTTTTCATCCGCTTACCATTGGGCATCGAAATGGAATATCTACCATAACAGCTGTGATGGATTTTCTGGAGACGGTTCTAGAGGTATGAGACGACGGCGAATATGTGAGGACTGTGTTAAGGAATCTGAGTAAGGCCTACGACACGGTGTCGCACAAGGTCTTGATTGAAAAACTGCACTATTATCAAATTAGAGGAATCAGCCACAAAATGTTGCAGTATTACTTAATAAACAGAAAGCAAGCGATCTAGTGGAAAAATACCCTCTCTGATTTTAAGAATGTACTATCAAGTGTTCCGCAAAGATCGATCATAGGTCCAATCCTCTTTATACACCACCTACCTACTAGTATACCGCATTTGAAAGCCTGCATGCATGCGAATGACGCGTCGTTTTTGGTTAGGTATCCAGAAAGTGAAAACACAGAAGATAAATTAAAAATATAGTGTGATGCCTCTAACCTGAAATAAAATAAAATAAATTACTTTCTGATCTATGATTCAGCGATGTTTTTGGGTTTACAAGTGAATGCTAGATGGGTAAAACATATTAACTTCTTGAACAAATAATTGAGCTCGGGTATTTACAGCATATGAAGAGTAAGGAGTGTGGCTACATCCACAGCAGCAAAGTTGGGATATTATGCAATTATGCCAACTTTCATAGCATCGCTACTTACGGCATCCTGGTGTGGAGCAAGTCATTGGAAACCAGTAAGCCAGTAAAGCCGTAATAAAAATGGCTTGCGGTATGCAGAGAGTTGTCGAGCTGCCTTTAGACTAGAGGTCAAAGTTATATAATAAGCTAACCGAGTCATTGAAGAATGAATACTAGGTGCTTTTGGTAAGATTGCAAGAAAACTGAAATAATCCTTTTTACAGTGTCAATGAGTTTCCAGACTAAAATTTAGAGTGGACACGTTTGTTTGTGCTTTATATTTAGTATTGCATTGTCTTCTACATTATTTGTTATTGTCTCAGTTTTTTTACAATTTTAATTTATTTTTGGCGTGTCATCTAATAATTAATTAATAAATTCTACACTTTGGTTATTTGCGATATTCTTGGTTTGTATTTCGTTGTTTTTTTTTTCTATCAGGGTATTATATGTAGATATCGAGAATTATCTGTTTTGCATCTTGAGATAAATGCTTTCACTGCTGTGCTCCAATATCTTCACCAAGTAATAATCACTTACACTGTCGGTAAAAGGTCGTAGTGCGATTCCTTAAATTTAACAATTATATTGGCCTGATCGGTTTGTTAATCAAGCCGTTAATCCTTTATTAAGTAATGGTGTATTAATTTTCATGATCTTTAAATGTCACATTAAAACATGGAGATTTCATAATATCTATTATTAATGACAACCGATAAATACAGTCTGTTTCACGAATCTGTCCATTAAAACTTCTTGAGTTTGCAACGATTTTGAAATTTCTGGGTTAAGCTATCTAGTTAGCTATGATCTATTTAGAAAAAAAAAATAACTTCATCTATTTTGCATTTCCGGTTACATCGGAAATCATGGCCAACTTTGATATTATACACAGAATATTTTATATATACATATATTCCTTAGTTGAATAGTAGAGTGCTCGCACCCTCCACAGTCGACATAAAAACTCTACGTTTTACTGTATAGCTGTTATACACATTTAATGCGTCATATTTTTTTTTCACAAAAACCAAATTAACTCTGAAATGGTATCCGATAGCTAAGTAGATATTTTATAAAATTGGCTTTCATAAATTATCAATTAATGTGAACAAGTGCAAAGTTATGACTTACTCTCGTAAATGTAAACCCATCATGTATGATTATCATTACGATAATGTTATTTTGGAGCGGAACGATTCTACCAAAGATCTTGGTATAACTTTTGATACTAAACTTTCATTCACTAATAATGTTCATAATATCTTCAACGACGCTCTTAGAATGCTAGGTTTCATTATTAGAACTTCTAGAAATTTCTCTCACACTAACTGTATATTATCACTTTATTATGCTTTCGTCAGATCTAAACTGGAGTATGCATCCGTTGCTGTCCCCTATATACAAAAGTTACATATACCTTCTTGAGCAAGCTCAACGCCGATTCTTAAAATACTTACGTTAAAAGAACACTATGTTTATCCTCCGTAAGGTTTCAGTCATGTAAGCTTTCTGATAGTTCATTAGCTTCTGATATGTTCGCATGATATTAAATTCCTTTTAACTTGCAAATGGCATGGATTCGCCGTCCTTACTTAGCCATATTCGTTTTAATATTCCGCCATTATCAGCTAGAATCAATACTTTTCACAATTCCACACCGAGAACTAACATGCTATTGAAGTCACCGATTTATTAAATGTGTCTTAGTTACAACTCTTTCACAAATCGATATATTGACATTAACTTCTCTTCTCTTGAAACTATCATTGCAAACTGTAGCAATAGTGTTAATTATCTGTAAGTTAACTTTGATTTTTAGATTTTAGTGTAGTTTTAGTTTTTCAGTTTTTGTCTGTAATAAGTTAGGTATTCACACTTATTTACTTATTGTCTTGTACACTTACTAGTGATGTAACGAATACGTGATTTTACACATTCGCGAATGGGAATGCGAATATGTGCACTAGACATTCGCGAATGCCTGTATTCGCATTAGACTCTTTAATCCGAACTAATTAAGACACGGGCTTAAAGGGATAAGTTCGGATTACCGATATTTTCGGATTATTGGATAGTACATACATTTATGTAAATATGTAGGTACGTGTTACTTAGAAGGTAAAAAATTACAATAAAACCAAATATTATCGCAAAATATCGAAATACGTATATTTATTAAAAATAACAGAAAGCTTTAAAAATATGTATTTGTAAAATATGTATACATACAGTTTAACGGTTACAAATGAAATCGGTGATACGTGTTTGCTTCATGGTATCCATTTCTTTCTTGATGCTCTCTGCCTGTAAGGTGTGCAGCAATATTATTTGCTGAGGAGGTAAATTATTCTCACAAGCCCATCTTAAACATGTGTAGAAACATTTCGTAGCCTCCTCGTGTCTTACAAGATTAACTAAGAGGGCATTTTTTCATCGCTCTCTTGATTGCCAACATCTTCATGTTCTGTATCAGAAATGACTTCAATTATTTCTTCTTCAGTTAGGAATGCACCATCTTCATTTTCCCCTTTTACCCATTCTTGTATATCCTGATCTGACACAGTTTCGCCGATTTTTACAAACATTTCCTTGATTTCAGTCAACTCATTACTAACCTGCATTTTATTAGATGGAAGGAATGTACTTAATGGTAAATCATCTTCATCAAGGTCTTCTTCAGTCTTTCATTGTTCACAACTAAAATGAAGATCTTCTTCTTCAATCGTGTTAAGTCGGGACACAAACAAGTTTCCAGGATTTTTTCAACAGTTCTGGTCTTACTTTGCGCTGCTTCGTCGAGAAAAAGTACCACGTCTTTTAAATTTACTGTCTTTAATATCTGTGCAATATCGTCATTAGATTCAACAATATGCGAAAGAAGTTTCTTGCCGATTAATTACGTCTCAGAATGGTGTGCAATTTGGAGGAAGATACATGGCAAAAATTTGTTTATCTTCACTTACTAATTCTGAAGCATCGGGATGACCAGGAGCATTATCTAAAATTAATTCTTGGGTAATCCTAATTCCACCATTTTTCTTTCTACCGACGGCACAAAGTGAGAATGAAACCAGTCCTTAAACAGATCTCTTGTTATCCAAGCTTTTTTTCTTGCCTCATAAATAACTGGTAATTGAAAGTTACGAAAAGCACGTGGGTTTTTTGCCTTTCCCAAAACGAATAATAGTAATTTGTGACTTGAAAGAATGAAAGTTATCCTCTCCTTGCTTAATTTTCTTCCTGGTGCCGATGATTCAGATTTCCTAACCAACGTTTTCTTTGGCAATACCCTCCAATAAAGCCCACTTTCGTCCGCGTTGTAGATTTGGTGAGAATTTAGTCCTAATTTTTGAACTGTTTTTAAAAGTTTTAATTTAAACGGTTCCACTGCGCTAAAATCACTAGACAGCTTTTCGCCCGAGACACTTAATTGGCGGATTCCATATCTCTTTTGAACTTCTGTATCCACCCACCACTCGCGTTAAAGTCTTTAATATTTAGCTTCATAGAAAAAAACTTAACATCGCATTTTGTACGAATTAAAGAGTTTTGTTCGGATCACCGAAATGGGAATCCGTCAAGCCGGATTAGTGGATATTCGGATTAACATGAGTTCGGATTAAAGAGTCTACACTGTATTAACTTTTTAACTTTACTAGAGTCATCTATTAGTTTTCAGTTTACAACTATACGAACACTTGCATTAAGCACACGCAGAGAATTAAATTTCTCCATCACCGCAGCGAAACTAGCCAAGTACAACCGAATCGTTTCGACTTTTTACGTCTTATTCTTGTCAATTCAAGTTTAGTTTTGAGGTTATTGATGGTTATTCCAATGTAAACTGAAAGTTTGTACTTAAAAGGTTGTTTTAGGACCTCAATGAATTTAAATATTCGTTTTTTTTTTTTCTAAATATCCATTTTAACAGATAAAAGTTACCTGTTAAAATGGAATAATTCCGATATTCGCAATTTATTGGGATTGCGAATATTCGCGACATCACTAATACTTACATATGTATGTATCTCTATTGGGCAACTTAATAAATTATTATTATTATTTAAAGTGCCTTGTAGAACCTAAAAAGGTACTAAAAAATATTCTATTTAAAATATCAAAGTTGGCCACGACGTTCGATGTAACCGGAAGTGCAACATAGATGAAGTTATTTTTTCTAAATAGTTTCAAAATTAAGATATCGTTGCAAAGTCAAGAACTTTTAATGCGAGGATTCCTTGAATCATTCCTATTTACATTTAATGAGTGCAACACTAACATTATGTACTGAAAAAAATGGTTTTCATTCTTGAGGAAAATTAAAGTTTCCCATATTTTTATTCAGCTACGTCAATTTGGTAGAATGGATAAACATATTCTGATCATCAAACCATGAAACGAAACTGCAGATAGCTCCAGGCAGAATGTCGGTTAGAGACCGCTATCTCGCGTTTTATTTAAACAATATTTTTACGGTTATGGGTGGCTCTTAACTTTCATTTTACCTCACAAAAATCACCGGGTGAATATCAAACAAATGCCGGCGGTCGTCTTTACGAAGCAACGAATCCCCATTCTACCGGATTACAAATTAATTTTGCGAAAGCGTCAGTTGCCCCAATAGCTTAATAATTCCCGTACGACGGAATTAAACTCCGGGGCGAAAATTCGAGTCGTCGATTCTAACTGGCCTTCAGTAGCACACATAACCCTCTCTCCAGTTCGGCGAAAGTTTGGAATTCTTCCCGTCTCTCTGGTGCTGCCGTTTCTGTATCTCTGCTTTTGTGCGTCTTACCGCTGGTCCGTAATTAATTTGAAACTTCCGTTCTTTTATCCTTTTAGGAACGACGCGTATCCCCCATTCGATGCGAGTCTGCGTTACACAACTAAATATCCGCTCCCGTGACGCAATATAATCTAATTGAATTGCCGACGTAATGGAAACAATAAGAGTATTTCGAGAAGGAGAATAAGAAAGGAGCGCTCAAATAATTAGCATAAATTCTAGAGCTCCTTTTCCCCTTTTGTGTAATCGGTCGACATTGTTAAAATTGTAAGAAGCTGAAGAGAAAGTATTAGCTTTGAGAGAAATATTATTTTTATGTATAAAGTTTATTTATTGGATTTCCAAAAGAACTCTCAATTTCAGTTTTAATTACTGAAAGGGTTTTTAAAGAGTAAATGGTCTAACATAGGAATTTAAGTAGATTTAATGCATAATTACGACAAGCAGGCATACTTTACTAACATTTCTTTAAGCAAATTAAATCAAATCATCGTTATATAGATATTTAGTCATTATATCAACATTTTCTTGACTTGTTTGTTCTTTATTGATAATTGAAATATTTTTTTCTATTATTAGCTTTTGAATATAGAAAAATAGTTGTCAATAGAGTAGAAATCGTTTTCAAATACATTGGGGTAGCCAAGGACTAGTTTTAGGGCCAATCTTTTCTCTCTGTTTTGAATGATGTTATCAATTTTGATACTGACGAACACCATGTGTCAATACAAAAGGAAGGATAGTTGTCCTGTTGCTGAAATCATAAGTAAAATGTAGCGAGTGGTGCTGTGGCAAACGGTCCCTTCCTTAAACCATATCTGTTACGAAGCCGAAAAAAGTTTCAAACAAAAACTACATACTTGATGGCGTAGAATCGAATCTGGGGCAATAGAAAAATGGGGGTTCCCGTTTAGGATTTCCAAAGTTGCCCTCTCTCCCACTCTGAGGGGTGAGGTGGGGATCAAGTTCGGCACCATTCCAGTGAGCCCCTACATTATAACAAATCTTATAAGATCTTTTTTTTTGATTTGATGCAGTTTTTAGAGATATTTCGTTGTTCAAGATGAAAAACTCACCCTGTATATTGTTATCTTTAGGAGCACTAAGAAGAGAGGAAAAGAACTCCACACCTGATTATATTGACAAATGCATTTATTTCAAAAAAGCTATGTTGTACTATTGTAATAATCTTTTTATTAATGTTTACTTACGTGTAATCAAATAAATCGCTTTTAATAAAAAATCTGTTTATAATTATAATTCCGACTAAGTATACAATATTAATTACTTACTTAATTAGTTTATATGTAGATAGACTTGCCACGAATCATCTATATGAAATATGAATTTATTTCTATCTGATACACCAACCAATTATAAGAAACCAATAATAAGAAATTTGAAAACTTATAATTCGTACAATTGTACTGTTGAAAATAAAAAAATACTTTAAAACGCGGACAAAATTTACAATAAAAAGAGAAAACGTGCAACTTAGCTGTTTCTCGATAGCTGTTAACGGGCATGGAGATCCTCTCCACCAACAGATCGTAGCCTCTGGGCTGACTCGGTAATACCCGAAGCAGATGGTTCACTGAATTTCTAAAGGAGGTAGGTTCTCCGAAGGACTTAAAAGGTCGCAGAAGTCCTCAGCCGCACGCGGGTGTTCGAAATCTCACATAAAACGAAGGTAAGATTCGGTAAGGGGGGCGAAGGAAACTCCTGCTCACCTTCTTCTCAACTGCTCGGTAGTGAATGGGGAGAGGCAGAAGCACTTTGGGGTCGATCGGTTGGACGAACCCAGAGTTGACAAATTAACTCCCAGTCAGATTGTGAACTTCTTTGATAGGGTGCAGCCTGAGCGAGAGGGCTAAATATGGACATGGGGGCACAATAGGTCTCTCTGGCCGAGCTGCCTTCCTCGGGGTTTACACCTGCCCATGGAGGAAAAAAAAAGGTAGGTATGTTTCCACTTCAACACAAACGAAGATACGGCCAATGATTAATTCAAGCAACCTTCCAATAAAATCCACAGATGTGTGAAAATATCCAAAATTTCTAAAGATAGGAAGATGTACTCGTAAGAACGCGTCTAAAACAACGCCCAAGATGAAGCAGGAAGCGGAAGCAAGAAATACGTCACGCAACCAATCAGAAGACAGATAAATAAAATAAGAATAAAGACATAAAAGTGCCCTCTAACGTCGAAAAGATGTAAACACAGAATAAATGATCTGAATAGACGATCAATCAAACAGATCTATCGATGCGTGGGAATCGATAATACCGACATGTCCAAATCAAACAGATCTAGCCTTAAAAAGAAAACGTCATCCAAATGTCACAACACAGGAATTGAAGGAATTTACTAAAATTGAAAGAAATTAAACGAAAATCTAAGACCGTTTTCAGTATAAGAAACTATCTGTAAGTAAATGAGAATTAAAAGATACAAATTCTAGCTAGGCCGCACTAACAGGGGAAAGAACACACAATTTGAAAGCCAAAAATTAGACGATAATGTTTACGTTGTGAAAATACAAGACGTAGGAGCATCTCTGAAGGTAGAGGGCGGAAATAGAAGAAAATAGGGTTACAAAAGCTTGTCGAAAAGGCTAGCGGAGAACTAATTCGAGGTAAACGAAGCAAAAAAACCGTAACAGTATCAAACCGCTACCTAATTATTACTTTAATTTACTAATACTGATTAACATTAACTTAACAAATAAGTTCGTATTTAGCGCCTGTTTTATCTAAAATTTGGTCACTTTTAGGAACTTTTTCTTCCACATTATTACTACCACATGTTAAATCCGTTAAAAACGCCTTACACATAACCTCGAAATAGCACTTTTCGAACACTGTTTTTAGCACTTCCTTTCCATTTGCTCATAAAGTGAATAACGATTTTACACTCAGGAACGCATGCTCTTTCCCTTAATATACATACAAAATCGCCAAATCATTGGTCCTCTTGCGGAATTCTTACCATAAGAAGGCTTATTATTTAACTTCCAGATAATATTGCATTATCTAACAGAAATAAAAGTCCATTTTACTTATTATTATTATTATTCGCACGTAATTTAACCTTCTATGCTAATAAAAATCCACATTAAAACTTTCACATCTTATAATAGCATTCTTCTCTTCTGAGTTTCGGCGATAAGCATTGCCCCCCGTTTAACTTAATTGAAACCGTTCGGAACACGAGACCTTCGGGCTACCACAGCATAGTCCCTAAACTTACCCACGGGCATAATTAAACTCTTCCGTCTCGTAACGAAAGAAAGTAAAAAAAAAAGTGGGCATACGCCAAAACTTAATTATTGCCGCGAATTCTATCTCGATTCGAACTAATGAGAGAGGATTCCTGGACTATCCCATTATTGCGCCAGGCGAATATGACGGCGATAGCAGTCGGAATTAACGTCCTAGACTGTCACAATTTGCGCAAAAGTTCAGAGGAAAGTTTAGGTATGAGATGGCACGTAGAGTCTTAGTTCCGAAGTAGGTGAATCTTTTATAGTTGAAGGCGACGAGTAGAATGTTAGATATGGGATCTTTTAGTCTTCTGTATTGGTATATCTAATGCCTTTTGTACTTCGGCTGACAGTAGAGGCTCTTATGAGTGCTATTGCGTCCGTTGGTACCTTTATAGTTTGATACCCAGTAGCGACCGGAAATAATTAGTTAAATATTTTCCTAATATCTATTTTATATAGAGAGTGACAGATTTTTTTTTTTTATCATAAATACTGCCAATTAATATTCTCGCATTATATCAAATACCTAAATGCTGTTAACTGATTCAAGCAACAAGTTTAAGAAATTAAAAAGGACAAAATGAATTTAGGCTAGCTCAGCAAAAATGGAATTAAAGAGGGCGCCAGAGATTCTTATATCTCAGAGACTTTTTTAAAAAGGAATAGTGGGCGTTTGCAAAATTGACTTCTTTAAATCCCCACAAATTGAAATGGCAGATTCAAAATTAAAGAACTATTTAGATGATATTTAAATCATTAACTTTTATTGTAAAAAGAAAAAAAAATTTTTAATAGCAACTTTACAGGAAAATTAAAACCGTGAATATAAGATTCTGGGCAGAAAACACAACCTCGCTTCACTCTACAATTTTAAAAAGGACCTGCAAATCCTCTTTAGAAACTAAAGTTGAATTCGTTTCTAGAAGGAATTCTTATACCACACAAAAATTCACTTGGTTTTCAAAACTTCAAAGCAAATACAAATTAATTCAAATACGTAGAGAACAACCAAAATTAAATATGAAATTTAATCGAAGCTCACAGCTTCACTTTCACCTACCGGAGTGATTAAAATCAAATTACTATGAAAACTACAAACAAAATTAAACTTTAAACTCTAAACGCGATCTCTTCTAAACGACAATTATCTAACTGGTCTTATACATAATTGTGCACAATAATTACAACGCAATTAATAAGCGAGACGTCTGAATAAGATAAAATTAATTAATTACGGAAACAAATATCTTAACAAAATGAAAATCGTAAAACTGGAGCAATGAGACTCAAAATTTACATGTACACTTCTCACAGGAACACTCGGGACACCAGCTTCCAGACTTTTAAAATTTCTTGGTTGTAAATGCAACTTTCGGAGAAGTATTCACTTATCATAGCATAAATTCACTTAATTATGTATATTACTGGGTCAACGGTAACGACTAAAATTTAAACTGAAAATAAATATATAGAAGGAAAATGTTTATGTATAGAATACACAAATCGAGTTTCGGGTGCCTCGTTTTTTTTAGAAATACCAATGAAAAAAAAATACATAACAACAAAAAAACTCTTGAATAGAGGCTTCATTTAGACAGTACTATATGTATTATAACTTGTTTGATGTTATGTAGAGATCACTTCTTTTTAAGAAAACATATGTGGTGATGGAATTTTATTTATTTAATATTATGTTACTCGTTAGTGCTGCTTTGATATTAGTTACTTTTTACTTAGTCTATTTATGCTCGCGAGTATTTTTGGCAATAGACAATATGTCAGTCAGCCTCCTCAGTTTTTGGCGATTATGTGATTTTCACAGTATTTATTGACTAGTTTGACTATTATGTATTAATTACTATTGTTGTTAGTATACTTTAAATATTGTATTACTATAAAGTTTTCTTCTATCTATAAAAAGTTACCAAAACCGCGTAAGTTTATATTATAAAATTCTTAAAATAAAGCAATTAATTGTTCGCAAAGAAATATTATTTTATGAAACCCTCCGTTATATGTATTTTCAGGAAAATAATCTTAACTATCGCCTATGTAATCTGACGTCCTTTCATATATTTTATTTTCTTGAAATATGGCCAACACTGGGTCTCTTACAAACTGTCTTATGTAGCACAGGTTTATTAACAATTATTTTAAAATAATTATTGGATTTATAATACTTAACAAACATTGTAAGAAAGCATATTGTTCGTTCAATTTCAGTTAGTGCTAAAAATATTATTTTTTGAATTTGATACATTTAATATTTTTCGTTTCTACTGCCTGAAGCTGTGTTACAGACCAAAACGTAGCTATATTTCAATAAAATAGAAATGACATTGGATTACACAGGCGATAGTTAAGATATATTTGTTTGAAAATAAATAAACCGAGGGGTTAATAAAATAAATAATTTCTTTGCGAAATTAAATTGCTTTAAAAATTTTGTAAATAATCTTAAACTGTTTTCGGTAATTTTAATACATTAGAAAAATTTTTGTAGTAATGCAATATTTAAGAATACTAAACATCAACAATAATGAATACATCAATAATAGTGTAATTAATCAATGTAAAAATCACATTGTTCTAAAACTCAGGACGCTGATTGAAATATTGTCTGTTGCTAAAGCATTACTTCCGGGCATAAATCAAACTAAGTAATTAATATCATAGTAATAGATAATATAATTTTAAAGTCCCATGGCCAAATGTTTTCTTAAAAAGAGAATTATCTCTACATAACATCAAACAAGTTAAATACATATAATATATGTGTATTTCTAAATAGTGCCGTCAACTCAAGAGGCCTTTTAGTTGTTATGTATTTTTTTTGCATTAATATTTCCGTATTCGGTATTTCTAAGAAAACACCGCCACTGAAATTCCAATGTGTTTATTTAATGTATAAACCTTTTTATCTGTATATATTTATATTTCTGTTTAAATTTTTAGTCTTTACCTTCGATCCCAATAATACCCACAAAAAAGTGATTTATGACTTTGATAAGTGCATATATCCTCTGAAAGCTGCATTTACACCCAAGAAATTTTAAAATTCACGATTGCTGGTGTCCCGATTTTTCCTGTGAGAAGTGTACTTACATTCGTGACAATCATTCAGACTCCGCGCCCTAAGAGCTCTCACCCGCTAAGTACAAAACAACTGCGCGCCTGCAACAGCCCATTCAATCATAGGATACGCCTTTATAAGAAGACCAAACAAATAAACAATGCTAAACATATAATCAAAGAAAAATAAACTAACTAACTGAACAAATAAATGAAATTAACTATACACAACTGAACAAATAAAATGATACAAACAATTAACTCAATTAATAAAATCTTTTTCAAAATAAACAAAATATTAGAATTGTGGAAACTCTATCATTGTTTTACAAGGCGACTTGAATAAATAAAAATACACATTTAAATTTCCGAAACCCGGGGTGCCAGTCCATAGCAATTGTAGTATTATATATTTTTTCTACACACATATAATATTTTTCAAATATAATTTCATATAGGTAGTAACAGATTTTTTTATTCGTAAATATTGTAATTATATATAGAGCATATGAGAAATACTGGTTTTTCTATGTTGCTTTAATATTGCTAATCCATATACATGTTGGCTCGTTGAAAGTATCTGCTATATGATTTCCATTTGCAACAATTAATTAGAAAACATCGATATAAATATCAGAACTCCAAATAGGAAACAATTTGAAATCGAGGAGATTTCAGTTCGGATATTGATACTAATAACACTTTCTAATTATTGCTGTTAAAACTTAGAAAATTACATAGAAATTTGTCACAACACCATTCATATGTAGTAAACCTCCAATATCTGACTAATGAAGATTAACATTGTCTGGATAACGAAAAATCTGGATAATCGAGAAGAGATAAAATATACGTAGAACTTCATGTCATATATTCCAGTAATGAAAGTTCTACTGCAAAATAAAAAATATAGATTAGCAATATTTAAGCAACGCAAGATAACCAGTAATTCTCGTCATACTCTACATATTAATGCTGGACGGCATACTCCTACAAGATAAAAAAGCCTGCTACATTTTTTTATATCAAAGATTAAATTATTCAAATGCACATTACTTAGATATACAAGATTTTGAATTCACTAGTACAATGATACTGTCTTCTTAATGATTCATCTGGTACCCTCGTATGTCGATCTCATCCTTGTGGCAGCTGGAATAAATTTTATATAACAATTGGACATTGTTTATCAGCAAATGTGAATGTGACATCAACTTTATAATATTTGCTCATATATGTAGATATAGTAAATTGGGTCAATATTAAATTCATGTTGTATAAATATTGTGTGCTCTACATGGGAATATTCCCATATATTTCGATACACCAATATTATATTTCTTCAAAACTTCATTAATATTTGCGGAATATTTCATACTAAAACAATATATTTGAAAACTTATATTGTCTTAATATGTTAAAATATACATTTAATAAATATAGGTGTTAGACTCATAAAATAATATTAAATAAATATTTTCGTAAAACCAAAATAAGATATTGGAAAACGATTATAAAATAACTATTCAAAAAATATTTTGCAATCAATATTAAACTCACAATTTTATAAAATATTGCTTATATGTTGAATGTTAATTTTTGGTTTGGACGTGTGATATAAATATTTTCTATGTATAATAAATATTATTTAAATATATATGCACAGTTATAACAAATATTATATAAATGTGTTGTTTATGTTGGAAATATTTCTCATACATATAATATTTGTAAAATATGAAATAGATATTTTATAAATATTGTGTGCTACCTGGGTATAAATACATTCTTTATAATACACAGGGTGTTTGATCAACAGGGAATTCCTCTATAACTCGTAAACAGTGACAGAAAGGAATAAATTGTTGTAATATTATAATTTTAACCACGCTACAGCTTTCAACTTTTTTTTTTTTTAAATATAATACCTCCAATATTATTCCATTTTTAAAAGCGCCAGTAAATTTTATATAAATAAAATAAGTAACGAGTTGCGTGTAGCGAAGAAACGAGTTCTGAGCTGGGAGCTCTACTTCGCCATCCTTTTCCAGATTATTGTATCGTTAAAACACGATTCTATAATTTTAGTTTAGTTTTTTAGAATGTAAGACAGAAATCTCATTCCTTCATCGTGAAGATATACACTGCTAAATTATCGATCTATTGCTACAGTATATGTCTACTTATACACATTTATTTCTTAGAATTAAAACTCCTATAATTAAAAACATACCTGCGTAACAAGCAATTCAATCAACGGGAGCGGAGCTTTTGTTGTTAAATGTAAATTTGCATAGGATATACGTCCGACTCTGGGTAACGACCGCATGTCCGGTTTAAAATTGAATCGTCGAGATGAAAACTTCGGACAAGGATTACCGTCAGGATCCTATGCAAATTAACAATTATAAGCAACGCAATATACAGAAGCAAAGTTCTTCTTTACAAGCACATCAAAAGGACTTACATCCATACAAAAAACATACAAATTCACGATTGTTTCTTAAATCCATTAATTGTACGAAGCTGATTGATACCTATATTAGAGGTTATGTTTAGGGTTAGTATGGCGCACTATAGATAGGATAGACCCCCCGCATTTTCTATTGTTGTGCATTTTAGTTGTTATATATTTCCATAAGAGAATACTTGTGGTGCCATCTATAGTACGCCAGTGGAACATTTCTTTGACCATATGTATACTGGTATAATATTTTTTGATATTACCGATTATTAGATTAGTACAGACTGTTGCCGCTGTATTGCGCTCGTCTTAGATAATTTTGAAAAGTAGTTGCTGTAAGTTATGCTGTCGACTTCTGATAACTTCTGATGTGATAGGTTTATTAAAGAAAATTTTAACAGGATCGTCATTGAAATTTATGCATTTGATCATTGCGTAAAAATCTTTAGAGTAAGTCAAGGTTCGCGGGTATTCTCAACGTTGTTTGCTGATGATGACTTGTGGTTTATGTTATTCAAAGAGTTAACTGTCACTGGGACCGGAATGATACGGCGTTCTCTATCGGCCCATGACACGTAATGAGTAGGTATTGTTTCCTAATCTGTTCCAAGAATCTTATTTAAAACTTCTTTTCTTGGCCATGTATATACAGAGGCTGAGTAATCAAATATGTTGGGTAGGTCGGTGAATGAACCAATGAACAGTCAAATCACTGTTAGATCAAGCTTTCGTAGTTTTTATTACTACTTCATCAGGATGACACTGAAAGTATTACAATATTCAATGAAAGATTAAGAAATATTTACTTCTTAGCATAACAACTACGTACGAGTTCGTCGTACACACGAAATATCAGAAAGGTAAAAATGGGAAAGCATATCAAGAAATAACACTAAGAACGTTATAACAATTAAAATCAAATTTTGATATGATGTTTTTGCCATTTTTACCTTTCTGATTTTGGTGTGCTAACGACCAACTCGTACGTAATTGTTATGCTGAGAACTAAATAATTCTTAAGTTTCAACACAGAACCTAAATCATTTTGAAAGTAAATATGGAGCAGAGTTTTTAGCGGTGCTATAAATTCTATCATCTGGTGACAATGATATTGAAAATATAATCTTTTGGAGTATCGATCGTAGAGGGGCTAGGAGCAATTGGAATAAGGAGTGTATTCGATAAAAGAAAATCCTCAATGTCACTTATAAAAATTTGATCAAGTGCGTGTTCTTTTTTATTATACCGAATTCAATCGTTGTGGAAAAGCAGATCTCTTTCGCATGTTACTATTTACTTCTATAATAACATTGTTTTCTTCATGCATATCAGTAGCATGGAGTTCATGGTACATGGAGTGGCTAGTACAATTTATCTAAATTTTCAAAATAATTTGATAAGCTTTTTCAAAAAAGGACAATTTTTAAACGCCACGGTGTGAAAAATATATGACTCTACGCATATGTTCCAATATCCTGGTAATAAAATTTCTAACGAATTTAACCTTTATTTTGCCAGGCAACCCAATATGCCAAACAAAGCATGCCCCATCTATAAGAGAACGTGCAAAGTTTGGACTGTGACTTTCATCATGGCCGGAAAATTGTCTACTCATTTCTTTTAACTCCCATAATCTTTAGAACGGAGGCTTAGTTTTTAATTCTTTTTCCTTAAATGATCTATAAAAATTCCGGTTCGAGTGATGTCTTTTGATTCTCTTCATAAAAAAAAAAACTTTTTTATTCATAAAAAAATCGTCAAAAGAAAAACATCGGTCGATAGACAATAAAAACGTTAACATTTTTAATTCTTAATTTCTTTTAATTTCGTTGTATCATTCCTAATTAATATATGGGAAAAAACTCGTTACCGACTGTAAGAATCTATAGAGTGGAAACCCACCCTTAAGGCTGGGCAAGATTGTTACAGATCCCTGCAAATCGGCAATAACCTAACTTCACAGGTTTTGCATCTTTTAAGGAAGATTAATGTAAAATTATAATGTAATAAGTTTAATATTCTAGTATTGAGTCTCAGTGAAACATTGAAAAGTAAATAAGATAAACTTAATTTTAACTATATAAAAAATACGAAGTAGGGTTTGAGCCCGCAGATGATGTTACAATACATCATATGTACAAAAAAGAAAAAAGAAATCGTACAGTGGTTATGCCAAAACCTATTCAAAATGAAAGATTGACCTTGAGCTTTTTTTTACAACTACATGTGCAAAGAAGTGTTTCACATAGAAAACACCACCTTTGTCCTTTTGCCCTAAGATGGAGCCGTAAACGTATACAGAATTCTTTACGTACATACATAATATAGAGTAGATTATCGAATTATCCATTTAATCTAATAACTCTCTTATGACTTTAATTTCATGAAGACTACGCATTGTCAAAAAACATAATCCAAGGGTAAAAGGCAAAGGGCGTAAATGTTATTTGACAATATAAATTTAGTTGTATCTGGTTGTATGCAGTGCATTAAACTTTCTCACCTTCTCTTTTTTATGCAGGAATGTAATTTTGAATATAATAAACTCATGGGTGCACAGGAAATATACGAAATGAAACACATTAAATAAAATACAACATAGTTTATTGATTTTATAACCAAGAGATTCAACAATGAGTAAAAACAAGTAAAATAAAAAGAAAGAAATAGACTAGATTAACCAGCACCAACTAATTATAAATAAACTACCACTCCAATATTAACCACTTCTCCCACACCTTGTAAGCTAAATACTTACTCACTGAGATTTAGAGGCATCACATTTTGGATTTGATGTATGCCAATGCCTAAACTGAGTGCAAGTGAAAACTGAAAACATCATAATATGTATTGATTATGACTAAAAGTATTAAACAACAGCAAAATTCATTTGTTAAAAAAAGAGAAAAAGTCTACTATTTATACACCAAATGAATAATGATTCATATGAAATTGTTCAAGTTATTTCAATCATTTGATTATGCCCACCACAAGTCTTTCTCGAATAAAGATTGGAATTTCAGTTGCTTCAACACCAACCCTATATGGATAATGGAAACCACATCATTTTTTGTACAAATTTATGCATACAATAGGTATTATCATTTCTTGTTTAAAAATTGCAAGGGCAAAATTATGTAATTCTCTGAATTACTCCAATCATGATTTATGATTATCCTATGCATGACTGTCGTCCATACCTTATATCCTTCTTTCCAACACTAACATTTTCTCCAGGATTTGGAGGTGCACTGTTCAGCATTCTCCAATTATTAGATTTATTATCTTCATGACTACCACCAAATCTCATACCTTTATTAGCAAAAGCTATTTCTGATTGAACATTTTCATGGCCAATATCCTTATTTACACTAGAACATATATTTGATTTGCAATAAATATAACACTTTTGTATGTTACACAGCTCACCAATAATTATGGAAAACATTGGTAACATTTGTATCAGCAGAGTGTACATCTGTTGTGCTAATTCTAAAAAAAAAACCATTACATACCAGTACATATTATGTTATGCTGCAATTAGTGCTTACATTTTCAGTTTTCTCTGTTCCCATATTTTTTTCATAGCAATAGCCAACTTATTGCGTTTTCTTCGTCTGCTCAGTGCTCTCTTTCCCATGATAAGAAATTCTATAAACTTATATAATATGATCAAGTATTCAAATTTAACAGAAACGCTCATTTGTAATACATGTTTTTTTTTTACTTCAATATATTTTTTTTGTTTTTGCTTTACCTCAATTACTCTGGGCACACAATAGAATGTGTTTATACACAAAAAAAGAAAGTTCACTTATAAACATACTAAATTTGAAATTTTTTTTAACTATAAACAAAATATCGAACCTAATCGCCACCTGAGATCGAAATTTATCCTGAATTCAACCTCGCAACAAATTCTCGAATGCATTCATTGGAGAGCAGCATTTTACAGTATATGTAGATCATATATACACCGCTAATGTAAACACCAGCCAGCAATACTTGAAAATCGTAGATAAGGCAGGTAGAAATATTGAGAATTCCACATATTAGTGTCCCGAATAGGCGCCGCATACAGATATTGCACATTCCTTACCCCGTGATTGTTGCGCTATCCTATCCGCTACCCATTCCCTACCTAACCAAGCAAGGTATTTCCCCTATAACCACCTACCACACACATATATAATTTGATTTCTTCGATTTCATCAAGAAATAATACCTGCAGCGACATCTATTTTCTAAAAGAATTGTCAATTTCATCCTTTTTGACAGTAACGAAAGTTTTTATAATATTGCCCACCCTTAAGCAGTCCTAGGGTCGTCTGCTTTCATGACGTCTCAAGTTTGTTCCCTCGCACAAAAATAGTTGATCGCCCAGATTCAAAAGAAAGCCATCTCTGTATATAGCACAAACCTCGGCGTAATACCTCCAATATTTAATAAGACGATATACACGCGCATGTCATATCACCCCAACAGAATACCGAGCAAGAATTTAATACCTTCAAAACCCACTGACAAGTTTACGGAAACTTGATCTCGCACGAAGAGTAATAGCAACCAGCGCGCACGTATTGGACTCGCACAACTAAGCGGCAAGATGCCGCGCTACTTTAAAACGAAGTCTCGTACAGCACCTTCTGCAGCACACATATAGTATAATCAATGTACCTACGTGAACCAAAAGCCGGCTTACGTTAACCGAATTAGTTAACTTCCTGATACGATGCAGTCAAGGCCCGGGCACCTAAAATCGTTAACAGAAGCGGAAAGTTCCGGTAATTTCTGTAATTAGTGTGCGATGCACTGTATACAATCGTTGACACCATTATAGAGATAATTAATGTTCGCTCGAGGCATCGGCTCCGGCGAGAAAGTCGATTCTGAACTCGTTAACTCTCAAAAGATGCAAGATGGGATTTTCTATTATGCAGCGAGATTAAATATAGCGTAAAAGGGATTTATCTCAAGACTCTATTTGGTGATTATTACATAGAATATTTCCAAGCATCTTTATTCAATGCGGTTGGTTCTCAACTTATGTCGACGACAAATAAACGTGCAATTATAATTAATTTTTCGATAATTTAATTGACATATAATCAGTAGGAGGAAGGTGGGGCAAGATGGAAACATTAAGCTTTAGAACACTGCATCAGGATTTCAAATTGATATACACAGCTCTAAGTACGCTTGTTGTAATTTTTAAACATTATCTGCTGATGATGAATTTACAATTTTCGATGGACTCTTGATGTTGTGAGAAAATTTTGAAAAGAAATGTGTAAATACACCATCTTGCCTCACCATAGGGGCAAGATGGGGTTCCAGGTGAGTTAAGAATGGGTCGTACCATAAATCCAAAAAAAAATAGATTCTTAAATATTCTTTAAAAACATGCAGGAACAAGCTTAAACTATTTAAAAACGGAACCACTTAATAGTAAAAAAACAATAACGATAAGAATATTAAACTTAATCTTCACAATTGAGACAATAGAAGACGAACTCATCCACGTTTCGCACAGCCTCCATGTACCCAACCTCGCCGTCCATGGCATTGTATCAATACTTTCCCTTACAATGCTAACCTTAACCGTCATCTTCCTCACAGAAGAACTTGATTTTTCCTTGACTTTTCTAAAAATCTATCTCTTTGCTTTCCTTACAATTCGGCTTCTTGAATCTCTATGTTTTCTTCTTTGTCATTTTTTTTTCCTTTAACTCTCCTCCAGCTTCTAGTTGCCTTAGGGATTCTCCAGATTGTATTTCTGTGTAGCAGATTTTTTATGTAGTGCTTGTAAGGATTGTTGTCTTCCTTTGTTACGTTTTGATTGAACCTCTACTTTATTCCAACATGAGAAATAGCATTATGTCTTCGAGAAAGGATAATGGCATATCCAGACATAACGGACCAGTCTGAAGAGTGAGGTAGTGATGTCCCCATGTTGTCCCATACAATAGCCCCATCTTGCCTCTTTGGGACATTTTCTGGTTATGTATAATAACATATTAAATATTTGAAATAACAAATAACCACTTAGAAAATACATGCAATACATGTCAATTATAGGGCACAAAAAGTTAGTTGTAAATAATTTACTTATGCTTCGATATTGGCCCGTTGAACTCACATCAAAATAATAAACGAAATTCTGGAAATTGCAAAGTTTCACGCAACAACAGCATAACTTTGTTATTACGACTAGTAAAGTTTCTACATTACAACAAACATAAACAGCACTTGTCAATATTGGACTGCTATTATTTGACGGTGCTTTACTGCCGTTTTGTTAGATAAGACGATGTCCTCATCATGCCTCGTGGCCCATCATTGCCCCACCCTTCCCCTAACAGGTTTTTCGTTTCAGGTATTAAAATACATCATACAAAAATAAATCTTAACAACTCATAAGCACTGCCTGCGATCAGGATAAAAACTATAAATTAAATGATTTCTGATAGTTCAAAGAGAGTGAACTTTACGACAAGATGGTGTCAATCGGTGAGACTGAATGTTAAACCCCACTGAAGAATACCTTAGTAACATTTACTAGGAAAGAAAATCCAATCTTTAAAACCATAAAAGTGGTGGGCAAAATATAGATTGGAGAACGGAGGTTGAATATCTAGGCTTACCCTCTATGACAGTTAATTTCTATGGTATGAAAACATGAACTCGAAGTAACCAACAAGGCCAAAAGAGCTCTGATGGTTTGCAGAAACTTTGCAGGGAAAAATTGGGGATGTAACCCAAAAATATTGCTTTGGATGTTTACAGCGATAGTGAGACCGATCATCACTTATGCACCAGTAGCATGGAGCAAAGACTAATCTGGCCACCGCGAGAATAACCTCTCGAAAGTGCAAAGTTAGCATGTGTATGCATAACGGGGCTATGAGAACCTGCCCAACAGCAGCTATCGAAGTAGTATTGGATCTTACCCCCTCCATATTGTAGTGAGGACGTGGCAAAAAGAACACACTCAGAATGTCAGGAAGGAATGATTAGGCATAGGTCTCAATCTCCTGACGGTGATCAATCTGGGATATGCTCCGGGATGCTATGTTAAAAAATTCAGCTTTGTGAAGGAATTCATCATAATGCTCAGTAACAGGAGCGAGTGGGATCATAACACTATCTTGAACTTGAATAGAAATGACATCAAATGGTATACTGATGCCTCCAAAACGGCAGAGGGAACTGAATAGGAATATATGGGCTAGAACACATATTGCGAAAGCTTGGGAAAATATCCAAGTATATTTTAGGCGGAAATACACGCTATTGAAAGATGTGTTCAGTTCAATATGGATAGAAACTATCGGAAGCAAAGATTATCATCTGTCTGGTAGTCAAGCAGCCTTCAAGCGCTGAGCTCATATGAAATCTGTTCCGAGATGGTCTGGGAATGCCTAAGAAATTAAATGAGCTAGGCAAAAGAAATAAAGTAAGCCTCCTGTGGGTTCCGGGTCACACAGGAGTGGAAGGAAACGAAATAACGGATAATCTCGCAATAAAAGGGGCTGGAATGCCTTTTGTACGGCCTGAACTCTTTGGCGGGTTAAGTAGCAGTACAAAACTGAAGAAACTAAAATAGAGACGGAGCAGAGAAAATCCAGTTACTGGGAAATCTCCAGGGAATGAAGCAAGAGTAATTCTTCTGGAACTTATAACCAGAAGAGGTTTACAGAATGCATCAACCTGAGTAAGAACAATGTTCGCATATTAATAGGAATACTTTCAGGCCATTGTAAACTGAAAGGACATCTGAGTAAGCTAGGATTCGCGAAGAAATCTGAAGGTAGATTTTGTGGGGAACAGGATGAAACATCCTTCCATCTCATCTCATATTGCGTAGCACTGTGCAACTCAAGGGCGTTGCACGTGGGAGCATGTGAAATCGAAGAGGGGGACTTACCTAATCTGGGATCTTCTGATATCCTACGCTTTCTGAAAGGAATAGGATTGGAAGACCACTTGTAAAACAGCAAGAATAGGGGACACAATAGATCTTTTAGGTCGCAATGTAACATCACCCTCCTCCCTCTTCCCCATATACATATACAGGCGAATGAAACTAGGTTCATTTCAACACTAAAACTAATCCTTATGAATGTAACACAGATAAATTTGCTAGTCCACTTTAAAGTATCTTTTGGAGTGAGGGGGTCTGCGCTGAGTTGGTTTGGGTCATATTTGGTGGTAGAGATCAAAGCGTTCGTGTATACGGTGTAACGTCTAGTAAACTAGAAACCAAGGTAGGCGTTCCTCAAGGTTCGGTACTGGGTCCGACGTTGTTTCTGATCTACATTAACGACCTTGCTAGTTACATTGAAAACGAAGATGTAATAGTAAATTATGCGGGTACACCATATTTTAATAACAGCAAGTACGGAATCAGCGGCGATACATAAAGCTATTAACGTGTTTTGCAAGATCTGCGAATATTTTTCAATGAGTAAGTTACACATTAATACAGATAAGTCCGCAATAATCAGATTCGGACATAAGAACAATAAGTGTACACCACACGCACATATTAATACCACTTTATTACCCAACCAAGTAAGAAATGTGTCCTTGTTGGGGTGAATTGTGAATGAATCCTTAACATGGATTGATCACATCGACAACTTGTCAAAGAATTTATCGCGGATCAACTACGGCATTCGTAATTTGACCAGGTTTTGTGACGTTGGGATTTTGAGAACCGTTTATTTTGCGTGCTCTCAGTCTGTTCTTAGAGGTGGGATAATACACTGGGGATTGACTGCGGGTATGCAGAGAATTTTTGTTAAGCAAAAGCGCGTGATTAGGTGCATTGCCGGACTTTCATTGCGGGATTCATGCAGGCAGGCTTTTACCGATTTACGCATACTTACTGCCCCATCGATTTATATCTACGAGGTTCTGTGCTTTGCATTTCGAGAAAAAGATACTTGAACTTCCTAAACAAGTGATTACAACATAGGGGCAGTGGTCATATATTGGTGCGGGAACAGCATACTACTGCATTATATCAAAAGGCCGTACAGTATAATGTATGACGCCACCAAAATTTCTCGCCAAAATAAAAAAAACAAACTACTGCTGACTCCTCCGAAAGGTCTAAAGATCTTACCTGTCATTCAGGGTCCCGCCGGCTTCAGTGGAGACGGGTGTGGGTTAACAACAGAGATCGAAAAACAAAGGCCCACCCGCTTTTAAATATACCCTGTCGAGGCGTCGTCAAAACGGGAAATTCGGGGATAGTAAGTAAGGGGGAAATTAGCGTAACAACAAAAAAAATTAACGAAACTACGAGTTTGCTTGGTAGATGTAAATAACAATTTATTGTAAAAGTTGAGTATAGCTTAATGTAAAAAAAAAATACAAATTGTAAATATTTCAAAAAAATAACGAGTGGGTTAAAATATGTACTTTCACCAGGTAAAACTTTAGGTTGACAAAATACATAACGCAAACAGTTACTATAATGATTAGGCTCGAACTAATATCGAGTTTCTAAAAAAAGAATAAATGATACGCAACAAAGTTACTATAGTAATCTTATTTGACAACATCGGATGGGTTTTCGTACGCGTTACCTTGATGATCACCAATGCATTAGCGTTAACAATAAATCTACAATGATGAGTTTAAAACTCAGTCGCATCCGACGACTATAACGTTTATAAAAGTATAAATATATATTACAACACTGATACCCAAAAGAAAATAACAAACAAGAGCCCCGATGCCTAATTGGCTACTTTACTCTAATATTATGACTCTACTCCGCAATATTAGACGAGTATACAAAATAGTTAAAAAAGGTAAAATCAAAAGCACAAGCCTGTATGTTTCGTCTCCAAGACGTCCTCCCCTACGTCTGGTGTCCTCGGAGATACTTGCCGACTTCCGGTGCTGACGGCCACCCCAGATCAGGATTTACGGATCTGACTCCAGCTTGTATACTCGTAAGAAGCGTGAAATTTTAGGCGGTGATTATTCCCTGAATGGCAGGCTCAAGATGGGTTGAATCAAGGATCCAATTACGGAGTTACATCACCCATCCAAAATTAGGCAACGGTAAAATATGCCATTATAGGCCCACAGCATAAAATAATATAAAAGAAAGTTAACCGAAGGTAGAACCCTGAAACGATTACCTAAGTCTTAGAGAACGTAAAGAGAAAGAAATTACTCATACCTTGCGTCCAAGGGTTTATGAAACCACACGAGTTTCAGACAACACGTGGGTGGTGCAATACGAAGGTCGTCTGATTGCCAAAAATCCGCCTAAGCGATACGAACCGCATACTTCAAACTAGGACCTCGCCCAAACCATCAAATAAATTACGATTCAACACAGCAGTGCACGCAATCTGCCCTAATCCGCATAACTCAAATGCGTAAATTCAACACAGCAAAACGGCAATTGCGGACGAACCAATCGCAGGTCTAATCGCTTATAGAGCCAACACGGGAGTGTCTCGAAAACGGAAGATCGTTTCGAACCTTTTTCGATAAATCGACGATTCTAGAATAATCTATACCGGAAGCGACGTAAATAAAACTCCACAAAACAAAACGCTCTAAATATCCCCTAGAACAATACAAAATACCCGCAGATATGATAACTTGAAGAGACATTTAGAAATGAAAAGTTGGTAACCCTGACTTTACCGAACAACCGCCGATAACTTCGGTCGCCCTGTCAAAACATCTGACAAGTGAAGTAAACAAACCAAACAAGCGAGGTCACAACTCTTCCAGGAAACAGAAGAAAGTATGGAAAATAACAAACGACCGAGAAAGGCACGTAAAATAAGACTGAACAAAACACAGATCGAAAGTATCCCCGGTAAGGTAGTAAGAATGAGTAAAACTCAATGCTAACGTAACCTCCACTTCTAGTGACAATACCACAGCAAAATCGAGGATTAACAGAAATGTAACACGTAAAGCGACTAGTATGTTACACCCCAAGGTTACTCCGAATAAAGGAACGTTAAATAGGTACAGCTAGGAAAAATAGAAACAGTACAAGCGAAAAGAAAGAAAACAGCGTTACAAATGCTTGCAAATTCTATAACTGTTTACCACTAGAGTATAAGGCGAATACTTCGCTGCGAACATTTAAAAAGAAAATAAAAGATTTTTTATTGCAACGCGCAATATACAGTAAAGAGAAATACTTTGACCTCTATCGCTCTTATGATTATGATATGCGTTTTTTAATTTTTTACTTTGTTTTAATATGTCTTTATACCTAGCTTGTTTCAATATCCTTTTGTTTGTCTAGCTTATTACATTGTTTGTTTTATATACCTATTAGTACTCTGTTCTTGTTTTTTTTTTGACATTTTTCCATTAGGATCACGTATATGAGTTTTTGAAATAAACTCAATTATTATTATTATTATTATTAAAGTGATATCCCTACCAACCCTGCCAATCATTATCGAGTTTATCCCTAATCAAAATTTGCCCATGCCTAATTATCCTGCTATCTCCTATAGAGGACCGCTCTTTAGCTAATGATTCAACTTCTCATACTTGATTGTACTTCACGTGAGACGTATCCAAACAGTTTTTTTTTTACCTATTCGTAGGAAAGAGTTTGTGGTGATCGATAAATTAAAAATATAGGCTAATGGAGCTGCAAATACATAAGTATAATCACGTATTAGAAAACTTGGAAAGGTTATGCTTCGCCATAAGTGTTCTCATCTATTATTCCTTTTCTGGAAGCGATTTTTGCTTTGCACCACACGGAGAATTCAAGTCAGGCAAGAGTTTAAGAAACAGCTCTTAATAAGAGTTACAATTGGAATATTTTTTACGTATTCAAAATTTATGAATGCAGTAAACGTGTGCCATCGATTTTAAATTAAAAGAAAAAAAAGGAAACACTCCAAATACGGATTTGATCGAAATGAAGCTATAACAATTCCAACCGATGAGGCGTTAATAATTTATTACATCGCTACCCACGCCCTCATCTAGAAGCGTTAGCTCGGCCCGTAAAGTGAAATAAATTATTCATTAAAGAGGATTGCGGGCAGAGAGACGGCGTTTCCAGTTTTCTTCGCTTTACGCGGCGGTCTTAAACGGAATAATTTCGACTCGAAAAGTAATTAGCCGTCCAAGATGCTGATACTCTCTGCCTATTCCTTCGTCTCCCTTCTCCGTGTGCTATCGCGTCTGCGACGCCTATTTGTCGAATTTTCTAACGGCAATTATTATCTTCTTCGATCGGTCCTTTTGTGTAGCCGTTCCTCTCTCAAAAAGGGATTCCTCCGCGCAGCGAAATGTAAATAATACATCATGGGAGAGGAGAGAGCGAAAGTCTTCGATAATAGAATTTAGACGCTCGGAATATGATAGATAGCGGTGAAAAAGCTGCTAACCAACAACATTCGATATCGAGTAAACGGAATAAATGGAGCAAGATGTTCTAGTCGGGGATCCTGCTGTGACGTATTAATGTGAAAGGCATCCGTTATATTTCAAAGGCCAAATATAAAGATATACGTACGAAGAAAACTGAGAGAAAGTGATGAGAATGGGTCTAAATCGACGTACTTTACGGGAATGGAAGGTCTAATGTCATGAATCATTTTTATACGCTTTTTTTATGTCTCCAAGTAAAACCATTTCTTATTAATAATATTAGCAGTAAGAAAATACAAACTTATACTTCAACGATATGAACATGGTAACTAACACGAAATAATAAGAATAACAACATTTGTTATTAGTTATTACTAAAACACTATAAATATACATAAACCATCAGAATATAAAACATAACACCCACCTTTAAATAAATGTTATATGAATGAAAATCATAGCTTCTTATGTATCTCTTCCATTTTTTCTTTAAATCTGCGAATATCTACCGCACACAAAGAGAATGTAATAAAGTTTACTACACTTAGATAGATACATTAGATTAGATTAGATTATGATTGGGGTGGCCTATGGACCTGTTCACCGCGACCTTTTCAGATCTATTGTGATCCCTAGAGGACGCTCTTCTAATTTTGCCTCTTAATTAGGCCTATCATCTTGAGAGCGGCTTCTTTATGTAGCTACTAGCTGTGGGTTCTCCTCCCTTACAAAGAAACCCTGTCCTCGCCAGGCCTTCACATTGGCACAGCACAGTGAACTGGTGTTTCTTCCTACTCTTGGCAGCATCTGCAGGTTACATCATCTGCCAGGCCTAGGTTGTACATATGCCTATTCAGTCGACAGTCAGCAGACCTACAATCATTTTGACAGTCTTCCTGTCTTTATTCAGTAGATCTCTCGTGAATTCAGGCCTCTGCTCCTTTAGGAACTCTTTTGCCTGCCTTTGTCTCGGTGATTTTTGCCAGCACTCTCTGAACGGATTATGTATCCATTCATTGATGGATTTTTTAATTTGAGATTTGATAGTGCCGAAAGAGGGGTCGGTTCCAACGAATGGCCTTGATAAACCTCGCCTGGCCAGCTCGTCCACCGCCTCATTTCCTCTCACGCCCGAGTGGCTAGGGACCCAGGCCAGGGTTAGTTTCCTTTAGGTGCCCACCTCATTTAGGGCGCTTACACAATCCCAAATCAGCCTAGAGTCTACGCTTGTGGAGCTAATCGCTTTAAGTGTGGACCGACTGTCAGAGAAGATAGCGACGCTTTTACCTGGCTCGGTACATCTTTCTATCTCTCGGACACAGTGATGGATTGCAGCAACCTCAACTTGGAACACTGTCGTGTCTTTGCTGAAGCTTACCGAAAGAGCTCTTTTAGGCTTCTTAGCGTATATTCCCGCTCCAACGCCGTAGTCCGTTTTAGAGCCGTCAGTATACCGTCGGCTCTTACCGGAGTACCTGTCTCCCAGTCCTCCTTTTCTGATATTTTCTATCTAGGTTAAATTTCTGAACCATGGCGTTCCTAAAAGGGGTGCCACCTTGAGTTCGTCTAACAGTTTTTTATAGTCAGCGCCGTGCGATTTACTTATCGGTACTTGACTATGCAAAAGTCTGTGTACTGTGGACCTTGTGGCTCCTTGTATATAAATATGTATTGTTGGCAGGTTCAGAATTACTTCAATCCCGGTGGCGCACAGGCCATGCAACCTAGCGTTTTGGCCGCTCCCACCTGCCGTGCCCTTTGCCACCATCTAATGCTCCATACGTCATCATGGGTCTAATTACTCTTGTGTTACCCAAAGAGTCATCTTTGGGCTAAGTCCCAATTCTTTCCACACATCCTCCTGCACCTACCTAGGGCGATGGTGGCTTTGCTGGTCACATTTTCTGGATATTTGAATTCCATGTATGCCTTTGATCAAACCATAACCCCAGGTATTTCGCCTCTTTGACATATGGAATCCTTTCGCCTCCTTCATACACTAGCGTTCTTTTCTTGTGAGCGTGACCAACCTGTGTTTTTTGAGCATTGACTGATAGTTCGCTCTAGTTTACACCATTTGTCAACCGTGTTTAGAGCGGTTGCTTCACCAACACGTTTGGAAACCGCCCTCTGACACTATTGTAAGGTCGTCAGCATATCTCAGGCAATGGAATCCTTTCCGGCCAGCTTCCGGATTAGGTCATATACTAGGGTAGCCCACAGCAAGGGAGAAAGAACTCACCCTGCGAACAGCCACCTCCTGCTCCCGCCTCAATGTAAAGCATCAGCCAATTGTGGAATGTGATATCCTTTTTCCAGGCTGGCTCTTACCCACCGTAGAAGCTTCGGCGCGACTTGTAAGCATTTTATACTAGTGTTGAGGACGAAGCTTTCATTATTCATTCACAGCAGATTATCCGCTTGAGAATATAACTCAGCAGTCTATCTCATTCATTGGATTGATTGAAGCGCTTGTGCATGATGTCGATTTTTCCACATTGTCTTTACTAGGATAAACGTGTAGCAAAGTTGTTTGTAATAAGCAATTTACTATTTACTTTGTTAATAAGTTGTTTGCCTAAAAATGAAAATGTAACCTATTATAAAAGCCACGCCGTGAACAAAGGTGCTTGCACCTGCCTTTCACGAAATGTGCAACCACCTTGAGCATTCGTTTCATTTATTCTCTGGTACTTGCGCTGCAATATTCAGTCGGCTACACAGACGAAGTTCATTCCAACACTAATTTATACTGAACATCCACATTATATAGGCATATAGGGACAAGATATACTACTTTGATATTAGTTACTTAGCTCAATCTATGTTCGCGAGTATTATTTTAGCAACAAATATATCAATCAGCCTCCTTTGTTTCGGACAATGTGATTTTCATTTTAATTAATTAACCATATTTTTTGTTTAGTATTCTTAAATATTGTATTCACCATAAATTTTCTTCTATGTATTAAAAAAAGAATACTAATTAGTTTTAAAATTTATTTATAAAAAATTTAAAGTGAGGTGACTGCTAGTGATAGTCCCACTGTGTTAGGAGCTTGTTGGCTGTTTTCAACCATCCATTACATTTTGGGAGAATAAAATGGTTTGATACATAGCATAATTTTTTTAGTTACTGAAAAGACAATTATTTTAGTTATTGAAGTAATAACGTTTATTAGTGTTTGAAATACCGTAATTATAATGAAAATAAATAATAAAAATACTAAATAATGGTCAAATTTCAGAATATTTTATATATAATTCAAAAGAACTTCTTGGGAAGCGGCATTAATTTTTTTTTTCGAATGTTTGGTTACACATGCTTTTCACATTTGTATCCATGTTGGTAAATTTTATTATATGTTCATAATAGTAATATAAGATACAGTAACTAAACATCGTTAAGTTTTTGTTACAAATAATATAAAAAAAGTAAAAATAAATTAATGCCGCTTTCCAAGAAGTTTTTTTTTAAATTGTATAACCCAAATTATAACGGCAAAGAAAAATAAACATCATCTCATATTTCAGAATATGTCATACGTCAAATCAATCGTTAAAACAAATAGTAACTGGTTTGGGGTATATTCTGGTTGCCCTACTTGCCAGTTACCCAATGCATTGACAATTTGTTTTTTAACTTTACGCATTAGGAAATTGTATGCGAAATAGAAAAAAAAGAAACCTGGTATCATTAAGCTATTATAAAACTCAACGTCATCACGGCCATTGACAAATTCCAATTTTCTTAAAAAATGTCCAAACTTACATCTAGCCGTTGTTCACATTACAACATCATTCAATGTAATGTGTAAAGCTCTAATATTATAAAACTAATAACATGATACCAAAAGCTTTTAGACAACCGAAGAAGTACGATAGTTATATTGCAAGAAATACAAACCCGTTTATCATTATTTTTATTTATTTAATAAATACATCTCTCTTCTATTTGTTTACTGATATAGATTTAGTTTCACCCGTAAGTGTGAATTATTTCTCATAAAACATTTTACTTGAAGGTGAGTAAGAAAAGTGTAAATAAAAATTATTCCCTTTAGTGCATTTTTTTTTACGTCTGTGTACACATTACTTCGTAAACGGTGCTCCTACAGAATGCGATTACGACCGATTTTTATTAGAAGAGCAATACCGTCCTTTCCAGACCAATCACGTATAACGCGTAAAAATAGAAGAACAGCGTTCGTATGGACGGGCTAGAAATCAATAGGGGCGTAACTACTCTCGTATATGGGAAATGATAATGTAGCAATAGGAATTAATTTTTATGCTATGCTAAATCTATTTAAGCGGAGATTCATTTGGAGAGTCACCTAGCGTTTTCAGCTAACATTCGCGAATAACCGTGCCGCGTATGTATTTGAGTTACCGCCGAAAAGAACAAAAGCGAATGGAAAAGTTAATGTTTTTAAATGGGGGTAATTTGATATTTTGAGAGGATGATTTACGGTGCTTTTAACAGTGGTTGTGATATCTCATTGTTTTCCTTTTTATATAATCCATTAGCTTACTAGATAGTATTCCTTCTGCCCTTCCTCATCCTCTGCTGGGGTTCCGCGTCCTGGATTTTCTTTTGGCCGACGTTTTGTCTACATTCGCAAGAGGCATTTTCAGGCGTGCTGCTATTGTTGTTGATCTGAAACTGAAAGATTAACACACATACTAGGCTGTTTTCTTTCTATTACACATATAATTGTCTCTTGTGTACGTTGTAAAACAAATTGCCATGCATTGGTAACTGGGCGAAGTCCTCCATCTTAAACCATTTGTTTTGATTGTATGTATTTATTCGATCCACTAAAGTAATATAAAATATACATGGATACATCAAGCTAACTATATACATATTATATTTGCAGATTTAGCAACGTCACTAAATAAGCCGAAAACTCGTCAATGAATACACAACATTCCAGAGATCTTTATACTCTCCGACAGAGCATTGTAAAGTCTCAAACCCGCAGTAGGAGAAACAGATGCTACCCGGAATTTTGTAGATGGGAATACATAATTATTTCGTTTTCGTGTATAGGTGAGAGTGTATGCCACAGTGCGTTTTAAATTTGGATCTATTTGCATGATTATACCGCAGAAGCTCCAAAATAAAATGCCATTGTTAAGTTGAGCAATCCAAACTTCGAAACCACCGTCTACAAAGAAACATCCTGCCCAACGCCCGCCATGCAACGACTAAACCTCTTTTGCCGCCAAAAAACATCACTCAGCGTGCAAACGAACCCCCAACAAATACCGTACAACAAACGTGAGATGAACAGCAGCCGTAATAGTATTTGAGCATAGACTCTCGCCCATCGCTTCACGCTTATTTCGCATTTTGAAAACATTCAGTATTCAAACATGAAATCACATTTATACAATGACTCTCCCATGATAGATATTTGTCTATTTTTATACCTAAAAACTTTAGTTGAAGTCTACTTCCACTATATTCTCGGTCCAATATGGATAATTTAGTATCATGATCGTTTCTTTATTATGAATATTTCTGAAATGATATAATTAGTTTTGGAACTGTTTCAAATATTAAACCATTTATTGGAAGCCAAGTTGCAGCATGATCTAAAATATTATTGCAAGCAATTTCGATGCCGTAAGATCATTATCCGCAATCAAGCCACAAGCATCATCAGCATACATGAGAATTTGGAATCACCTAAGAACCCGACAATATCATTAATAAACAATATAAACAAAGCAGTTGCCAAAATGGATCCCTGTGCAACTTCCTACAGCCACTGGAAGTTTTGCGGAATCTATAATGTCCTAATGGAACTGGAGCGATAAGTGATCTCAACAAACTTCAATAACTAAAATAATTGACTTTTCAGTAAACCACACAAAAAATTAATGTACGTATTAAACCAGTCTATTTTCCCAAAATGTAGGACATCGTGAATGCGTTTAGCAGTCAACAGTTGACTATCCGTCACTTAGCAGTCACTAGTAGAAGCTAAATAGGACATGGAAAATGTACGATGTTTTGTCTGATACAACCAAAAAGCTATGTTATGTTTACAAGTTTGAAATTATTTATGAACGAGAAGTATGCAATATTGGAGGGCTCTGAAGAGTACATGGAAGAAGTTTTAGTCAACCTAGTTGAAATAGTTAATCGTGCAAAGCAATATACCATTAGGAGACTTCGTATTAACTATTTAACATTGCAATGTTGAGGAATTTGTCAAGAGATTTTAGATATTGTCGAATAAGTAAACAGAATTTTTAAATTTAAACTTAATTTCAAATTGTCAGAACTTTATTTAGTGTTTTATATTTTTATATTCTCTTATAGCCTTTTTTTAACATGACTCTGAAGATCACCCAGCTAGGTCGGAACATTGAGCCTAAATTAAATTATTTTGAAATTGAGTATGTGCCTATCCTTTGTCTTTTACCAATTTTATTACTAGTTATTCAATTTGGATCTAGAGTCGGGCGTTCTTCTAGGACGTTTTTTGATGATTGGTGGATTCGTAAGGTTGGCTATTCATCCAGATGGTTGCACTTGTAAAACGTGGAATATACCAACTAGAGCTGTCTTTTGTTTTATGCCTGTTGAAATGGCGTTTTGGATAGATGGTGATGATATTGTCAAATGGTAGTTTCCCTTAATGAAAATATTTATTTTCCAACTTGTTCTTCCAATGTTTTATACAGATCGATGGCCCTCACGCCTGCCTACAAATATTTTTATAAGATTATAAATCGTTCAAAATTCTAACATACCGAGCATTGAGTTAATCGATTATGAATTCTTTAGAACTTTCAGTCAAAAACAGGCACTATTGTTAAAGAAATTTAAAAATTACTCACTTTGAAATTCAGTAAGATTCATTTCATTCAACAGCCATTTTGGCAAAGCTTTATGTCATTGTTTTCAGAAGCATGCTGGAGGATTTATCCTTCTCAGGCATGTTGAATATTTATCGATACCAGAATCTCGAAGCTCGCAAATTGTACATCCAGCATTGTATAAAATCTCTGTAAAAAGTGAAAATTTCACATTTCTTATCAACCTCCATAGAAAGTGCACATACTTGATATCTTTACGGAAAACAATTTTCAGAGCGATTGAGATGTAATTAACAGATCCTCAAGTAATCAGTAGAAAGTTTAATAGTATTTTTATACACATAATTCCTTTTAAATTGGAATTTGCATTTAAAAACACCCACTTACATGTGCTATAAAAACAGATGATTAATTTACCAAATTCGGCACAATAGCATAATTTTACTGTAGAAAACGAATTAATAATGAAAATCTTATTCAAAAATGAATTTTCAAGATATTTCTTTAACAATTTCCAAATTGAAAACGCATTTTTTTTTATTGAAAGACGCGGAATTTTCCACCAAATCAGGCATAGCATTTTGTAAAATTGAAGTTATTTTCCATAGTTAAACTAGGAACTCAATTAGAGTCTTGGTTATACTTCATTTACTTTTACAGACGCAGTTACGTCATTACTTGTAAATTGGGCTATGCAATACCATATTATTAAAATAACCAACTAACATATAACTTTTTCATGTTCAATTAAGGATAATATGTTGGTCCTACTACTTTTCAAATTGCATGCTTGTCACATCTTCCCAATGTATTCCCACCAATTTAATTTAGCTGTCAACTGTCAAAGGGTTTATTCTGCATTTGCAGTAAAGTGTGGAATTTGCGTTTTATACTTGGTATATATTTATTAAAATAAGTAGTTATTACAACTAAACCATATCGAAACCATTGTGTAAACAATCGAGGAGTTTAATAGTTTCGTTTAATCGTGTTTTCGACGCAGAACGCCGAGAACAAAGGGCCATTACTTCCCGTTAACTTTCGTGCGAGGAGTATAAAATCCAAATATTTTTAATGTCATATTTTTTACAGTATTTCGTTTTTAGAGAGTAACGAGTTGTTTTAAACATTTATGTTGCAAACAAGCAAATTTCATTCAGGAGTAAACAGGATTTACATCCACCAACCCAAAACGAAAATGCGTACGAAATAAATGTTGTAAAAATTGATTATTCTACTCATTGTCAATTGGGAAACACAATTTATGACATGTACGAAAAAGTGAGTATATACAAATATTATTTACAGAAGTGGTTCTTTCACATACATTTTTCAGACTAACATAAACACATTAAACATTTTTGAGCAGTGCTCTTAAAGAAAATACATTTCTATGGTTGAAACACAACATGTGTAGATATTATTTGTTCTCAAAGAAAAGGAAGTTTGTTACGAAACAATGGATGAAATATGGCAGATGAGAGGATGCATACAATTGTATAAAGCGGATTGAATTAAATTAGTCTGGAAATTTGATGTACTTGTGTAGAACATATTTGAAACGAAAATTCAGAAGTAATAAATCAGAGAGACTGGTTTGGATAGAGAAGAAACTTGCATACTAATCGTTACTGTGAATACTTTAACGATAATGGTCCCGATTGAATTTATTGTACTCACTTGTGCTTTTTTGTTATTTTTTTCCACTGCTATCATGATTAACATACTTTAAATCCTGATTTTCAAAAAGAATCATCACTAATATTAACGGTAAATGTTTTTTTAAGAGTTTGTTTATTCACCTGTCAAAAGGTTTGACAGTTAAATAACCTAACGGTTTGTTTACGTTTTGACGAACAGAAAATTTGCAAACACAGTCGTGACGTCATAGCAAACTGACTTCACGTAGTACCTCGTCTGTTATAAATAAATGAACTATAGTTGAGCGGGTAACCACCTGCTGTGAACTGAAGGTCCAGAGCATAAAAGTAAGGGAAATGAAAAATGACAAAATTAATTTAGCTAGCTCAGCAAAAATGAATTCAAAAGGGCGCCAGAGATACTTAAATCTCAGAGTTAATTTACTAAAAATTAATAGTGGGCGGTTGCAAAAATGACTTTCATTAAAATTCCCAAAAATTGAAATGGCAGATTCAAAAATAAAAGAACTAGTGATTTTAAAATGATATTTACAATCATTAACTTTATTTTTTAAAAAAAAGAAAAAAAAACATTTGATACAATTTGCAGGGGAAATTAAAACCATAAATATAAGATTCTGGCATAAAACAAACCTGCATATGACTCTACAATTAAGAAAGGACAATGCAAATCCTTTAGCAAACAAAATGGAAGATTCGTTCTAGAAGGAATTTCAAGTACCACAAAAAATTCACGTGGTTTTAACAAAATACAAAGCAAACTAAAAATTTAATCCAAATGACGTAAAGAAACAAGCAAAATCAAAAATGAAATATAACAAGCTCACAGCTTCACTTCACCTTCCCCGAGGTGATAAAATAAAATTAAATTAATAACTACAAAAAAAAAACGGAAAATTTAAACTCTAAACGCGCTTACTTCTAGAACGAATAATTAAAAAAACCTTACATGAATTGTGCACAACTACATAAAACTAATTTAACTAAGAATTACAAGATAGACGAATTATACAACCAAAAACGAGCTACATCTTAACTGACACGGAATACCATTAACAGTATCCGAAACCAACACACCTAAACGCGGGCTCGTCTATCTTGATAAACTCCTCCGGAACTCAAAGGGTAACATCGCATATATCTGAAATTTACACAACTCGTGCGGTTGAACGCACAGCGCAACTCTAAGAAAAACTAGTAAATAAACTAAACAATACAGGAGTACGCAAAATGTACAAATAAATGAGATTGAATATACAGCATTGTCCAAAAAGAATGAAACTAACAATTAAATCAAAATTCTTAACGAAACTCGCGGAAACTCTATCATTGTTTTGACAAGGCTGATAAGGAATAAATAAATATACACATTTAAATTTCCGAAACCCGGGGTGCCAGACTACAGCAACACGTTCCTTACCGCCAATTTTAGTGAATTCTAACCTCACTTAATTTCGAATAATTTCTAAGTCTTTTTATCCTGAAATAAAAGGGAAACAGTTAAGTCCGATATTCACTAACCGCTTAATGAAGTAAGAGTCCTCACCTAAAAATTGAGAACGAAATCCTAAATTCCGGAAAGAACTTCCTGTATTCACCTAGCTAACCGACGCCAACGCGATCCTATTCCAACCTGTCCAGACCCACAGGACCAAAGAGTAAAGGTCAGTCCTTTGCATACACATAATTCAACGCGACAGAACATCTAAGAGTTCAATTTCTTCGATAAATTTCACCGCCGATATTTGTTCGATAATCTGTCATTGTAAACATCATAGATAAGGTAGATTGGTATAGATGGGTCGCTCTTAAGAAATTTGTGTAACTGTGCTGCTCGCGCCATCTAGCGATACGTATCCCCGCTTAGCGGACATTTAGCGCGGTTACTTAAAAATTTTAAATTACCTCAGAGTATTAAAGGAAGACTGTGTTACCATTTTTTGCGCAATTTTCAACATATGGAAATTCATATGTTGTTGAAAATTGCGCAAAAGTGGTAAACAGCCTTCCTTTATACATTTTATTTGTTACAATACGAATAAAAAGACCACAATTCTATAATTACACCATATATTTTCATTGAAACATATTTACAGAAAGTATCTTAACATAGATATTATGTATAAATTATAAAGTAAAGTATTATTTTGCATAACTACATATGATTCGACATACTACATACAGAACAGAAGAAATAAATTACCTGTTGTCAGTGGCAATCTTGGTAGGAATAATGATGAGATAGCTGTTTTCCATAAAAACATGTTAGACGATATGTCTTCTTGAGTAAAATGACTATGGCAGATACGATGATTTCGGTAAATTATGTGCCGATCCACACTTCGCAATTTCTCATTTCCAGAAAGCTCAATCCATTTATTGAAGCGTTCCGGATCGTATTCTGGATTAGGAAACCGATGTCTAGAGGATGTTCGGTCAGTGCAACCCATTACTGCAGAGGAACGGCCTCTTATGTCTAAAGCAACAATTATACAGTAAATCACTTTTATCACAACAATAATCTTTTTAACTTACTTGGTGCAGGAAGAAGGCTTCGTTAAAAAAACTTATACTTACGGAATGCACAGGTGGTCTACACAAAAACTAAAAGAATCATAGAAAACGAAAAAAAAAACTTTTGTTGAAACGAATTATTATTTGTTCAAGAAAACAAGCCGCAAGAATTCTTGATTGATAACGCGTCGAATCGATAACACTCAATACGCATGTCAGAACCAAAATGACACAAAAAACAACAATGGCGGTAACACACAGTGTAGTTCTAATGCTTTTAAACAATGTATTGAGATTGTGCTAACAGATGGTACTATTTTCCATGTTTTCCATGATTTTCCATTTCCTTTTTTATGATTTTACAATTCAGTACTAACTGTGTTTAACTAAATTTTTTTATTACTTTAAATTATTACATTACAATTAGTATAATTATTAAGTGACAAAACTGCAATCTCTCAGTTCTTCTATGGTATGTATGCGGTTTCTATAGATCCTATTTTTTAGATAGCTAAATATGAAGTAATCTAATGGGGTTAGATCAGGCGATCTTGGTGGCCACGTTTGTGCTCTAACGAACCTGTCAGCAAAAAACTGTTTGAAGATATTGGCAGGTTGTCGAGCAGTATGTGCTGGAGCATTATCGTGCTGAAAATACCTGCTTCCAGCTCATTTTTTGTAACTCTGCAATAAACAATTCCAACATCTGTTGGTAACTTGGGCTTTTACAGTTTCCTCGAAGAAAATTGGCCCTATTATTCGTTGCCTCGGACAGAGCTAACCAAACTCCAACTTTACGGGATGCAATTGCGTTTCTCGAAATTGTGTGGTTTCTGCAGCCAGATACGTAGTTTTTGTAAATTGATATAGTCTGTTAGATAAAACCAGGCTTCATCGAGAAAATGATTTGTTTAGCAAGTCTCGTCCCTTAAATTGTTATTAAACCAATGACAATATTCCAATCGCCTATCGTGATCTAATGGTATAATTCCTTTACCGTAGAAGAAACTTTATAGAAATGAAAATTAACTTTTTTTGACAGCTCATTGCACTGAAGTGTATGATAAGCCTATAAAATTATAAAATGAATAACTATGTTCACTTAATGTAATATTTATTTTTTACCTGTTTGTTGAGCTATTACACAGATAAATTCCCTTATTTCTTACGGTATTCGGAAAATACTATTGTTGTGATATTAGATGTTAATATAAACGATTTGAAAAAATTATAAAATAAATAATCGAGAGATACTACAACACGCACGCCAATGTCGCTAAATGTCAAGAAAATTTCATTTTAATGTTAGATTGTATGTAGCACTTCGCTCATTAATTTGTAATAATATAGATATTTTTTCGGAAAAACAGTTTTTTTCTCAAATCATTTTGAATCATATGGTACATTATTATTGTGATTTTATTTACTCTGTAATACAAGAGGACTATGAGTGTGGGGACGATGTTTTCTAATACGGTTCGTATCTCCCTCGAGCATTCCATTATAAGACGTTCCTGTGCAAAATTTTCAGAACTCCATACGGCTATTGCGGAAACTAGGCAGAGTTTATACCGCTATCGGGAATCTGAAGTTCGACGTCTTCAGGCATTACGCACAACTTACTACCGTTTTCGGGTGAGCTCGTATGCGACGAGAGAAGTTTTAGCGCTTACCACGCGATGCGACGGTTAGAAGCGCTATGTGTCCTCTTCTAGTGAGTGCTCTGTGCAAACTGCGTTCATCTGCGCTATGCTCGTCGATCGCCGCAAACTGTCGTGTTGGGTCATGCTAGACAATTCTTTCGAATAAGTTGTTGAGAGGACGGGAAAATGTTGTAGGTATAGAACTGCGGGTCAGTAGGTTTCCCACAGACGGTCTGGTTTGTTTTTCGTGATAAGTGATTAGTTTTGTTTAAGTGGGAGTTACGAACGTAATAATTGGGCTATTATGTGGCTTTAAGAGGATTTGGATTGTTCAGATCAAATAACGAACTTTCTTTTTGTTCTTTTTTTTGTTTTTATAAAGCTTGAACTTTCCTGAGTTGCACTGGAAAAAAATTAATATCATAATTAAAAATACCATTTCGTAAGTAACAAGTTATCTGGATAGTAAAAGTACGATACTTAGCTAGTAAGAAAGAGCTCTCAACACATACTACAAGAAGCTCTAATATTTCGTCTGTTCATTCGTAATTAGATTACTTATATAATTAAACTGAATAGTTAACCAAAGAATATATGTAGTTCAGTAGCAAAATCCTTTGCAAGAGTAGTTTTGCTGTTAGTGAACCTTCTTAACAGTATCAACTTCAATTAATACAGCATTTAATTACTTGAATTAAGAAAGAGGATATAATGCGTTCACTAAATCTATATATAAAGTAATGGTTTGCTCTATTATATTATTTACAAATTTGTTGTCAACATAGTAGTGTCGGAACGAGGAAGTTTAGGAATGTTTATTAGTAGTTACTGTACTTTGTGAATAATGCGTAAAGTACAAAAAAAAGTCCAGATTCTTCGATATTAGCACCGCACTATAATCTGTACCGAGAAGGTATTCAAATTTGCAAATGATTTTTAAATACTATCAGCGTCTGTAGCTTCATTGCATTATATTAAGATAAATTCATTTTTGCAAAATACATAATACTATTATTAAGAAAAAAAGCAGATTATAGTATATTTTATTTTGTATAGACAAACAATGATTGCCTGAATGAATGAAATATCGGTTCACTTACACAGTTTTTTTTTTAACAATTACAACTTAATTCTATAAATAATTCCTAATATGAAAAAATAACAAATCAATAAAAGTAGGTAATGGGGCTTCTTGACTTTTTAGTTATTGCATTATAAATGTTAAAAGAAATAGAAATATGCTTTGAGTACAACATACCACAATAAATAATATACTAGCTGTAACTTGGGTTTCTGTTGGTTCTTGCATTGGGGTTGTCTCGGGAGTTGATCCTCTGTCGGCGTACGTGCGGTATGTTCGGTGATCGCCTCGAAAACGCTACTTCGTCGGGGTATCTCAACTGAGGTGGCACTTGACTGTCACTTAGGTAGCGACGCATCCACACTTAACTTCACCAGGGGTGCAATACATCACATGATGGGATTTAAATTCCGCCACTGGTTAAACGGAATTTAACATTCGTGCTTATAGGCTCGTGCTTCTTTTCGTGATTCTTTATACTATGTGCTTGTGTTAACCCACCGGTTTTTTATATATTTGCTTTCACTGGCCTACAATGGCCGTACTCCTTGCCCTTTTTCGCCGACCTTTTCCCACG